>DWDT01000231.1:0-24318 GCA_018245595.1 Microceris scylla
CAATTGCACACCACTTAGCTGGATCCTGAGCTCTTCGCATCCAATCGATGCTAGCTGCTTTGCGTATATCGTCACTCCACATAGCTGGAGGGCGTCCTACGCTACGTTTGTCATTTACAGCAGAATATATTACCTAATATATATGTATAATAACTCAGTCTGTAAAGATCTTTCCAGTCATAAATTAATATGTGGTAACGCATGTACCGTTGATAAACACCTATTGTCCCGCACCGTGTATGGACACACGCGATGTGAAGGCTCCTTCGTCACAGCTATTCGTTTTTAAATGGAACTATTTAAAATCTTCTAACTTGCGATCAGCTATCATCTTGGAGTGTGTTTTTGTACATTATTTATTCTGTGCTCATTCAATTTGCTCACCAATTTTTCATGGCAGGACGTATTTTGCTCCTGAAAGGTGGATGAATACCACACTCTTCTGCCTATCCCATCGAGGAAATGTAGTTGATGTAATGTTGTTCATCATTATCATCAGTTTTTAGATGTCCATTGCTAGACATAAGCCTCCTCTAATCAGCGCCACTCCTTCCGGTCCCAGGCCTTCCGATTCCAGCAGCTCCCCGCTGTCGTCTCCAGGTCGTCAGATCTGGTAGGAGGTTTTCTTAATGTTGTTAAGTTTTTGTAACTTAGGCTCATGTAAATAGTGAATTACTATCGGCTCGAACATATAGCAAATAATTAGTTAAGTTAAGCTTAAGTTAAAGTTCTTTGTGTCGGCCGGCAAAGTATTCAAACCACAGGTTCAGTGATCTGTCTCGTGTAGTCCTCAAGCTCGTTGTAAGTTAAACACAATTTTTTTATTTTCAATTTAAATTTAAACACACATTTTATTTCAAATTTAAACAAAAACAAAAAAAAAAATTGTGGTATTTTACACCATCTTTATTGGCTTTATTTCAGATTCATTGAAAATTCTTTGCAATGGTGATAAAATACCAAGGTACCTTAAACTTCAACATTATGTACTTCCGCAGTATCGCCAGAAGGACCTTGATCTATTATTCTGGCGAGAATGCCAAATGAAGCTGAATTTTAATTAAACCGATATGCTAATCGTGTGTCAATTATCAATATTGGTTTGATACGAATAAAAGCAATGAAATTACCTTGTATTGGAATCGGTTAAATAATATATAATAGGTATATAAAAATACTAGTTGACCCGACGAACTTCATATCGCCTAATAATGTTTCTTTGCCCTCGTATTTTAAATCTCTGCTATCTGTTATATCTATCATTTTAATGATATTCTGTAAAGGGTTGCTTGATTCTACATTACATACACAACGTAACTAAAGTATTTCATTCCATGGAAAATAATACCGTATTGTTTAAAAAATGTAGCTTCGTAAATAACCCATTCTTTTTTTGTAACGTGTGAAAGATAAATGGTTACTTTGGATTATTTATAGAAGATAGACATATTCCATCAAGGACGTTTTACGTTTTTTACGGTACTAAGGGACTACTAACTTCATTACTGGAATGCTAGATGACGTTGAAGTAGCTAGATTTTGAGATTTTTTTGACAAACAGTTTTGTTATCTTACATAAAAAATATTTTTTTTTAATAAAAGGGGTCCTATATTACTTCTAATACCTCCAAGAACATGTGTACAAAATTTCATGATGATCGGTTGAGTAGTTTTCACGTGAAACCGCAGCAAACAAACTTACATTCGCATTTATAATATTAGTAGGATTGGAACGTTGAGTATCAAATACAAACGACACAAAGCATAGAACCACAGTCGTTTTTATTTGAATCGTGAAATGTTTGAACACTCAGACGACACGATAGAATCGACTTGTTTTTTTATTATTTTAATAAGAGTAGTTATAACATTAACAGTAACATGAATTGACGTAAAAATGGCGCGAATCAAATAGCTTAAGTCAATACGTGTAAACGTAAGAAATACTCCACAAACAAATGTAGTATGTAGTAACTCCACAAACCTGTGAAAACGAGCAATTGGAAATTATCTAGTACAATGCGCAAATCAAAAGATTAAAAAACTTAGTCTTCACACACTATTACGGTTTTACATGCGAACTTTAGGTAAATAATTATATTATTCAAAATATTTCCTACAAAATCACTCATATGAATCACAGCTTTGTGTATCTCTTCGAAATCCCCCGCCTACACGATGACAAAAGTGGATGCATTAATATTGGCTTGCACTACTATAATAATTTACAAGACAAGAAATGGAACGAATAATTTTAGACGCGTTACTCATTCATTTATTTTTAGAATAAAACGTCACGCGGAAAGAGATATTCTCTTTTTTTCTGTATATCACAAACTTTTCGTAATGGTATTCCTATGTGTATACAACATACCACAATCAGTGAGTATAATCGATCTAAAATCGTTGTGGAAGTAAAATAAATATTTGTCATCTCCAGTTCATATATCTTTATAACGTAAACGAAACGCGTATCCGTTGAATTTCGTAGACCAAAGAGCATAATCATATTAACATGGGCGCCGCGAGCGCTTATCTTGTTGCGACGATCTGCCGGCACGTGCGCGCTTACATTAGTCTCCAAGCCGCTCCCAATACTCCACTACACCGTCGAAACCCTCCATAGCCCACGCAGACACTAGCAGGCAACAGACAAACTGGCTCCAACGTACAGCTCCAATATTTTTCAACAGGTTTATTTAATTCTACGATGTGATAAAATTCTAAAGTGATTAGTCGATGTTAAACCAGTGAACAATTAATTAGTGTAGTGAAAATGATCGAATTGGTCAAAGTGAACGATAGTAATAGAGTGAACGGAACGATGAGGGACATTGGGGCCGATTCGTTCGTGTGTCGAGTGCAGTACCTGAACGATTTGGACCCGTTCATAGAGTACAACGTGCGGGAACCTCCGAGGCCTCTGTACCATACGTTCAACACGACAATACCCCTGTCGTACCAAATAGCAGCCGTGCACCGCCTCCTGCAAGCCCCCCATAGGGTGAGTTAAATGAAAACATTCGTTCAAAACCATATTTCATGAACCATTTCAATTTACAGGTATTATTGTGTAAAATTAATGAATAATTATAACATTTCTAACAGATTTGTTTTAACACGGAAGCGTCTTACATACGAATTCGCGAATCTTCGATCTTTAAATAATTACATCGAATTATCGCGCGTCGAGTTTTATACATCCGTTATTACCTATCGGCTATCGCGTTCAGGGCGTAACAAGCCAATTTGGGACGGTTGTAAAAAGTATTGGAAAATTTGCGGTCGATTAAACGCAATGGAGCAACGTTAATTTTACATGTAGTCCCGAAATACATAATCCACATGCTATGTTGTCATTCGATTAGTATAGAAAATAATAAGCTTTTATCTAAAGTAATATTTGATTTTGTATTAGATCGGTATTAAAAATGATAAACAATGTTTGGTTTCAAAAAAGAAGCTATTTATTTATTTTTAAATCAAAAAATTTAAATTGTAAAGTTCATCCCACATGGGGTTAATTATTAATGCTTTAATAATTAATTACAAAACTCGTAAAATTACTTTCGATGGATAAGTTGTATCAAAACGTATAATAAATTTTTAAAATACCTAGCCTCGCCTTATCAAATCGTAATGATACTTTCGCTGTTTAGTACCTATAAAATTTGTTTTGTTCATGCCTCAAGTGGTAGGTACACAGTGAGTAACCACTTCATGCATCATCTTCTCGAGAACTCCCGCCAAAAAGACATTTTCTTACCTAACAGTCATTTTCCTTTCAATCTCTATTCATTATATTAGTCGATAGTGAAGACTGTCAAATTAGTAATAGTAAAAAAAATTTTTTTTTTTTTACATATTTATTAACATATAGTACATTCATGGATTTGAAGTGAAAAATCTAATGTATGAAGAAATAATAATAAACTATTCCATTTTAATATTGTAAACACATCATGCAGAAGATGCAATCAAGTTACGAAACACTGCGCACGCACCTGCCAGCAAAAAAATGTGGTTTTTTTTAATAACGTTTAATTACACGTCGCGATAAGCAGTTGGTAAAAGAAAAACAGAGTCTATTACTTTTTCTTAAGTTTTTTTTTTGTTTTTTTTTTTATATTGAACTATACAAACAGGATAGTATTGTGATTAAAAGAGCTTGTTGTCGAGTTGACTGAACTGATATACATAGCTCATATTTCTTTATGTTATAAATATACAAATTCGAGGTACGCTTAATAAAATTAAAATTCACATTTTCATATAAATATAATTATGTACTCTAAAACGTATAGTTTTTAATTAAATTCTACACGTAAATAAAAGTGACAACTCCAAGCCTCAGTGCAACGCATGAAAAAATGAATTTTTTTTTAACATATGTACTTTAAAATTTAAAGGTTTATTTCGATATTGACAAAAAATTAAATGTGCCAACCCTAAGCGTCAGTGCAACGTATGGACGTAACACATGTAAATAACGCCTCTAATGCGCGACTTACTCACCGGGTATTTGGCTAAAATTATCTGGTCTAAATATCTGACTGCGCCGTCCAGGTGAGAGTGCGATGTGTGATATAATATCTGTAACATGGAATTTATAAACGTTTTCCTGTTACAAAATACAGAAACTTATTTTAAAATACTTCTTACAGTTTATCATCTTTTACAAAAGCTTTTTTTATTATGCATAAGTTAAAAAGTATGGACACAAAGCTATTGGTAAATTCAAAATTGAACAGGAAATTGCTAATGTATAAATTTATATATAATGTAAACGTAACAAATGTTTACTTCCCATGCATTATTCACCATGGTCCACCATTATTTACTTACAGATAAATTACTATGTTAAGGTATTTCGTATACCATGTAAATAGTGTAATGTGTTCGTTCTTCTCATATTCATATTCTTCTCGTCCTTGTTCTTCTCTTGGCTATTGTAGTCAAAGCGACTAAAATGTCAGACGTTCCAATTTAGACACGCGATCCTCTTACAGGGAATAGTTAAAAAAATATCGTGACTAACTCAGCACGCTGTGGAGTGTTACATTCAATATGCAGTCAGTCCAGTCGCACTTGATCAGTGTGGTCGAGTTTGGCTTTAAAATGCCCCATCTGAGTGGAGTTTCGTTCAACTGTGAAGTAAGTAATACATAGGTGCGCTAACATCATAAATAAATGTTCTATAAATGAGTCTTCACAATCCGCAGCGTCATAAAAAATATTTAAGCTACTAAGTGTTGTTTTTTTACATGTTCAATTAAGAATATATATCATCATCATCATCGGCCTATCTCAGTCCACTGCTGGCGCAGGCCTCCCCAAAAGGGGGGTTTATGCCCGTAATCTACACGCTGAGCATACGGGTTGGAGATCGCAGGACACAGCTTTTCGTGTATATATAAATATACACACACACACACATATGTGTGTGTGTGTGTGTGTTTGTGTGCGTGTGTGCTGTGTGTGTGTGTGTGTGTGTGTATGCGCGCGCGTGTGTGCGCATGTGTATGTGTGTGTGTGTGTACGCGACACAGAACGCTACAATGCAATTTGCAGATTAGCGACACAGTTTTGTGTGATCATTGAATAGATGAATGATTCAGAAGTCAGGAGTAGCAGTCTCTCTCACTTAGCATCTTTAAACATCGTCGCAGGATGTTTTCGAAACTTATTAACAGCGTTATTGTTGTGGACAGCTTACTAACACGCGCTATTTAATTAACGAGAATGTTCTAGACTTCCACCAATCAAGACATACGTGACCACCGGTGAAATATAATAACCGTCCATTGTCAGTTCGCAATCGTTGCTAGGTGTTCATAATATTTCTAATTTCAGGGGACTATTAGCCTTTCCTAATACATAATTCTCCTATCTTACTCAAAACTGCTCCATACGGTATCATAATATTAGGGTTGCCACGATGAACGCAGTTGTCCGACATATATTATTTTGCAATTGTCGTAAACATTGCTTTCGGCTATCATTAAAACACCTAAATATATTTTCGATCAGAACTGCATTTTACAAGCAGTTGGCAAGGAAATGCTAACTCATCAGACGTTGCAAATATCCTAAGCTAATGATGTCTAATCGTTATCAGGTGATCCATTTGTCTTAGTTAATGTATGAAAATATAGCGTAGGACGCCCTCCAGCCAGGTACAGTGACGATATACGCAAAGTGGCTGGCAGTGATCGGATGCGAATAGCTGAAGATGGAGCTCAGTAACGTGCTATTGGAGAGGCCTATGTCATGCAGTGGACGGGAATAGGCTGATGATGATGATGATGATGATGATGATGATGAATATAGAAAAAAAAAATTATGAACCCCACACTGATGAAGTGAAAATAATATTAATTTGTAATCTCATAAAATTGCTTTAATGATGTAAAGGTGCTTTGCATATATACACGATATCTACAATTAAAGAAAATGCTTTGCGGTATCTATTTGAAAATTGTACCGAGCGTAAGCCAACAGTGCTCAAAACAAATTGTAATATACATATATAATAGATAGCTTACTTATCGTTACACTAACAATAATATGTGTACATAGGTAACACTTAAAATTGAAGTGCTGTTGCGTTTTAAAATACCTACGTTAATGGCATAAACCTATAATGGTTATAATGAAGAACCTAATGAGTTTGCAGTACATCTGTTGGCTGGCAGGTAATGCAGTGTGCACCGACCAGTGATAAAAAAAATGTGAGTGTATAGAACAGGTTGGTCGGAGCCAGTTGCTTAACGTTTTCACGTGCATATCTTTGGTTCACTTCATCCGACACAAGAGTGCTAAGATATTTTCAAGTCTTCCTATCGAACCCATCGGTCCTTTGTCACAATGTTCATCAATGATGAAAGTTAAAATCCTACTATCTAAATAAATACTTATCCGAAGTCACAAAAGCTTTTCAGTTTGTTGGACTATAGACTGATTAAATACAAAGTTGTTCAAAGTTAAAATCATTTTATAAACAGTAATATTCTTATACGCATTGATGCCCTATTGTCAATGTGTTTAATGTGCAAAGTACTAGATGCCTTTAGACGTCATTATCAGCCCTTTTTATCTTTCCACCGCTGGACATAGGAGTCCTGTTAAAATAAGAACGCTTAGGACCTGCCTCGCATTGATTCTGTTACATATATTTTATTATGTGTGAGTGATAGTAGATTGGTTGCTACATAATTTCAAATGGGGCCAGGTGTTAAGGGAAAAAAGCTGGTTAGTTTTTGACGTTAGTATTGGAACAATATTCATTTTACTAATTATTATATGCGTCACATACATCCGTAATATAAGTTGCACTATGATAAATTTCGGGTTTTTCTGACCGCTACAGTGATAGTCAATAAGGAAATTTACATGACAGTATTACTGACCCAGTTAAACATGCTGACTTTCTGTTCGATTTCGCGAAAAGCAACCTAAAGGACAGCGCTTCTGCAAGACAATATGTAATTATGATACGTATTTGCGATGTAAATTCGAAGCGTTATTGGCAACTGGTTCCTGTGGAAGCCTGCGGGTGCAATGAGAATGATGATCACCCGACACAGTACCGTACGTAAATGTTGCCTTATGGTTTTATTATATCGTTAGGCCAGGTTCCTTATGGGGTAGACAGAGAACACCGAGTGCCAAATATCTCCAAACTTACAAATCGGACTTATGTATCATTTACCATTCTTTTCACACACACACTCCGGTTTCAGAGACTTCTGATTCTCTCTAAGTTGATCTCTGGTCTATTTGACCAAAATAGATGATGAGTCATGGTCTCTCTGCACTTGTATCCATCAGCATTCGCGTAGTATATCTGATTTGCTATTATTCCGTCATCGTTTTTTTGGTTTAGACGGGAATTTATATCGTCACAGGTATGGTAATGTCCAATGGGTTGTTTCAATGGCAAACAAAAAACATTTTTCTTTCACGATTATAACTGTTTCATTCGAATTTAAAAAAAAATTATTGTTTCACAATTCATTCATTCAGTGATGAGTGAACATGCCCGGCATGCTGAAATATTCTTTAATATGTCATTTAACAAAACATTCTCATGGAGCCGCCGGACAGAAAACAATGCACAAAGTGCATGCAGGTACGCAGAAGTTATAATAATAATGATGAGAACCAGTTCGCCGGTGACGATTCAACGCCTTGGAAGCGGTCACTATTCGTAGTAAAAAGTTGTTCTCAACATCACAACTGTTGGGATGAAGATGTCGTAAACAGGATCAAAAACGTTTCATAATACAAAACGTACTAGAGATGAAAACGCGCGTTGATTCTCCCATACAAAAAGTGTCCAAGGCTTCAGTGTAAAAACTTGCCCTTCTGCAGCTATAAAGCGTGGGAATACAGTATGCTTCCTTTTTTACTGATGGACCGGGCGTACGTGTAATGGAACGTTCCTTTTATAATATCGAAATTATTCCAATTTACCTGCAGTTATGCCTAAAAACACAAGATCGTTAACATATTTCGAAGTATTGTATTCTTTTCGAATTATAATCAAGTTTTAACTTCGTAGCATACCGGTTAATGAAAATGTTATTAATAATACCTATCTACTAGAGCCTTCTAATACGTTGAACGTTTGTCATTGCGTATTGTCATAACATTAAAAGCAGTAAAACAATGAAGAAGTGCAAAACATGGGTAATTATTAGCACGTAATCTATACGTTTTTAATGTACATGCAACCTACGAGCTGGTGTCATCTATAGATGATTTAGATACAATAGAAGGCAGTGATTTAAAAAAATAAGTGCACATCATCATTATCATCGTCCTCAGCCTCTAGATGTCCACTGCTGAACATAGGCCCTCTTAATCGACGCCACTCCTTCCGGTTCTGAGCCTTCCGAATCCAGCGGCTTTCCGCTGTCTTCTTCAAGTCGTCAGATCATCTGGCAAAAGGGCTCCTTTTACCGAGACGTGGTCGCTACTCGATGACCTTTCTTCTCCATCGGTCGCCGGTCACTCGAATGATGTGGCCTACCCATTGCCTCTTCAAATTACTAATTTTGAAAGCTATGTCGGAGACCTTAATTCGTCTACGGATTTCACTTTGAGCTTGTGTATGAGGCTCACTAAAGGACTACGTTTCGGCACCGTATATCATTACTGATAACGCACATTGTTCGAGTATTTTCGGTTTTAGGCACTGAGTAAGCGTACGTAATATAACAACATCATGCCTGCATGTCCCCCAAAGTGTAGGCAGAGAAGTGGGAGTACTACTTTTCAGCAGTTAGTTATAGGTCTCCGATAGGTGGCACCGATACCGTGAGCCTTATTTCATCGGGCACAATGTTAAATTAAAAGAACCCTATTATAGTTTGCCCGGCTCGGGATTGAACCCATGGCCCCCTGCTCATCCAACACACTTGCAACCACTAGACCAACAAGCTCATATTAAATTTTAACATACTGTTCGTTTCACTGTTATTAAGATCGCACAGTATTGATAATAAATGATTGTTTTTATTTACACGTGCCTTTATAAAGCCAAGCCGTAAAGCATCGTTTTATCAGTCAACAGCCTGTAATTGACTAATGTGTGCGTTTTGAAATATGCGATAAAAATATCGACCCAGTAAGAGAACTTCCACGAGGTGAACGCAAAGATTATCATGTCAACGTGCACAAAAAAGGTAATACTCGTAGCATTAGAGTGGTTCGCACTTAGGCTTCCCTCTCTCGGGGTCCAGAGTTGGTTTCTGGCGGACATTTTGGCTACAGTTAAGATACGTCCGTTTGTAAGTTAAAAATATCAGTAATTCTTAGATAAGATAGGCATAGCAGTGTAGTATTATTTTTCATAAGTTATTTTATATGTACGTCCCATGAAATAGGCGGTAAGCCTATGGCTGGGTTAAAATAACTCCAAACTCTAAATTTACATTTCTCATTATTCACAATGAAGAAAAACTTTGTGAGGAAGTCCGTAAACCAAACTATACAACGAACTATATACCTCTAAGCGGACATTTTAGAATATTACAATTAATATTTTTGGTAAAAACCGCTGCGCGATGATACACTTAGGCAACAAAAGTCATCACGATGTAAAATGTATAAGAATTTTTTCTCTAAATCACATCCACGCTGTTACTGAAAACCTTAATTGAGACCCACCGAAAGGACTCCGATAAAGGTTGTCACAGCTATGTATATTATAACTAGGCATATTAGTCACAAATGTAACTATAACATAAATCTCCTACGTTGTCAAAATATGTGAACAAATATATGTAGTTCATGAAACTATAAATGTTTCAAGAAAAATTTCATAACAAAGAAATTCATTAAAATAATAATACTAAGTACCAATAAGTAACAATAGTATGGTAAACAAACACGTAGATAACAATGATTAACAAGAGAGGCGAGCGATTTCACATATAAGTGAACAGTGTTATCTATCGTCCCTTATCACATTAAATCATTCACTCACGGGAGTGCTAGAGAGCTCTGCGTCATTTTAATAAATCGTGCAGCCGTATTAAACACGTATTTTCCTTGTTATATCTTCATCATCATCATCATTATCAGCCTACTCCCATCCACTGCTGGTGATAGGCCTCTCCAATAGCACGCCACTGAGCTCGATCTTCAGCTCCTCGCATCCAACCACTGCCAGCCACTTCGTGTATATCGTCACTCTACCTAGCTAGAGGGCGTCCTACGCTACGTTTGCCAAGTAATAATATATAATAATAATGTATAATTGTTATATAATTCCATCATAATTTTAATTAATGATTTTGAAACCATGCACCTCATGCTACGGCCCTGTGCAGTAGCATATCATAGGGAAATATTAAGATAATGCGCGCCCTCCGAAAACAATTCAACGTGAATGTTACTGCTTTATTCAAAGTTGATGGCTCATTCATTCTATTTTAGCTTTGTTTCCTAGCTTTATTCATCTTACGAACGAGTACGTTTCGTCCCACACGGATCTCGAATGAATCGACGCTTTGAAGGTCAGTTTATGTTTTAACACATATGTGCATTAGTAAACAACGTTGTTCAAAAATATAACACCGATTGCGACTTAAATAAGTTGTTGGGAAGCGGGATGGAGATGATGAAACAAAAACCTTATTTGTATGTACTTTTACTAGTTTCTATTAAAAAAAACCTAATAGCTATATGTCTTCCGATGATACTATTTTATTTTCTTAATCCTTTGCACTCGTATGTCTCAACTCTCAAAGTATGCGACGTCACTAGATTTACAGTTGCGCTTGTATGTCTCAGGGCATGCGACGTCATACATTTTACCATTCCACTCGCAAGAAATTGCGGTCGAAACAGGCGTCTTTTTTTGTTTTATATCCCCTGTTGTACTCATGGTACTCACGGTTATATTAAATTCGAGTGCAAAAGGTTAAATTACGTAGACACTTGATTAAAACGTGGCAGGCACGGGGCAAATCGCACGTTTTGCTGTGTTGAATGTTGCTGCTATATTACAATTGGGCACGATGAGCGGTAGACGTAGCGCGATAAGCGATAGACTTTCCGCGATGCGATGTCATAAGTGTTTTAATTTAAAAATGTAATTAAATGTTACAAAATATACTTCCTTATTCTACGTTTATCTTTGTGTTTCTGATTATTGAAAAAAGTGCACATTTATTACTTTTAACATAGGCTAACATGTAGAAAGAAACTGTATATTTATTTAGTAATGAGATGGTGAAAACGAGCCACTGATTTCTAGAATTTTCTATTTCATTATTATCATAACAGCAAGCTTAAACATAAGACATACCTGGCTACAAATTTGAAAGAACGTACATATTGGTCGTCGCAAACGGATCTATATTATATTATAGCAAGGCAATATTAATAATATATTTACTATAGTAATACTCGAGTGAGTAAACATGTAGCTATAATATGTCTATCTCTTTCTTACGTAGTTAAAATATGTATGTAAACAGATACATATTAGTAAGATATATAGATTATTATTAAGATATATTATTGGCCGGAAAGGAATATGTACCACATATATTAGGTATAGCCCCCTTTTGGGGTAGTTTGTTATAATATACATACAATTACAGCGTAGTATATTTTAATATAATAGCTCCGTCGCAAATGTATGTTTAATAGCTCCGTCGGCGACAACTTTAAATCGTTGATTTGAGATTTTTATACGCTTGTGAAATAACATTTTCCAGTTTCCCAAGGGTTGGGGACTACGCAGGGCTATTTCAAGTGTGGTCACGTTTCCAGCCTTGGCCGCGTGCCAGTTCCACGTGAGCTTTGCTCGTTTTCGAGACAATCGTCAAACCGTGAAAAATATCGTAACCACGTAAACAAATATTTCCTACAAAACGCTTATTTTTATTTACTCTTTTGGGATACCTATCATTAAATATATATTCTAAAACATCAGTACAATGGACTTGTCGTGCAAACAACACAGACAGTTTCTGTTGCATTGATCCGTTTAGTGTGGACTAGGGCAATTTATTGTATCCGTATAATATGTATAATTGATATAAATGCTACTATTAAAAACCGTTTCGTTACCGTTGTGTACCTTAGCCTATAGTAAAAAGCATTTAGATTTAGTGTATAAAAGTTACATGTTTGATATTTGTTTACTGTTAATTCACACATGAGTACCTGTTTCAATACTCGACAATTTAACCGCTCGCATTATAATTCATACTTTTTCCATCTTGCGTTCCTATTCCTGAACGTGTATGACGTCATATCCGTATACCATTTCCATTTTGGGGCCCATAAAAACAAACAGATAAGCCCGTTATATGCCCGCAGTCAGTGTCATCCAAATGCTATTTTAGAAATCATGATACACCATAGATTAGGCTTAGGGGAATTTAAAGATAGTCGATAAAATGCATGTTAATAAATTAAATAGATTTTAAACATGTAGCGTGAAAACGAAGAATGCATATATAAATAATTAGTGCTTTTTTATTTTATTTTTTTGACAATTAGCAATAGGACGTTGCTCGCCATCTATTGTGCACACCATATAGAAATCGGATTACACAAATGGAAAATAAGCGCTCTCTGGCGGGACAAGCGAACAATAAAAGCAGAATTGATTATTCAATCTTAGTTCCGAAGGTTGTTCACAGATGGCGGTATACGTGTATTTTACCAAGTCTCCGATATTTATAGGTACCTACCCACTAAATTATCAGAGAGCCTGTCTGCGGTACATGTCGCCTGAATAACTGGCAGGGGGGCTAAAAAGTAGTGCATTCAATATGACCTACACATAGCTATTATATACCAACGAGATGTATTTGATAATATTATATGGATTCACATTTTAAAAAAATTTATAATTTAAATTTTATATTTTGAAATACAGTTTTTATTGTGATCGCGTGAATTGGTACCAATTCGCTTGTTTTCAAAATATACTGGTCACAAATGTTTTCGAAGTAGAATCCACATTTGATTATCTTTGGCATAAGAACATAAATTATATGTAACTCGAACAATATGTATGCAAATGCTAATGTATGTAATTTCAAAATATTATGTTAGCACGACTGTTTGCTTCCTTTTTATACAGGAACATGACAATGCAGTCACTGCTGCTGCTACAATACATACAGCCACTGCTACGGTAGAACAAACAGACAGACAAAAAAATTAAATTGTTTTTTTGTTATATGTAACTTATATACTTTCACGTGTACTCGTTGAAAAGCTGTTATTTTGATATTACAAGTAGACACTTTAATTTTATTTTTATTTATAGACGAATTAAATTCAATGTGTCTGCAATTATTGACTATCTGAATATATGGATTGCTCGTATCCTCAGAGTTTCAAGCGTATTTTTTGATGTTAATTGTTATGCCACCGTTAGTATTTTATTCATAATACTCAATATATTTACATATCTTCTGTTTTATTTCTTCCAGTTGGACGATGCCACGCTCCAGGTGTTTAAAGACGGTGATTACGGCCCCTACCTGGACCTCGACTCCACCCTTGGCGAGCAAGATGAAGAGTTGGAGGGCTTGCAAGACAGGTCAGTAGATATTATGATTACCACAATATATAAAAATGTGACAATTCCATACCGGCATATAGAATTGAAAAGAAGCCACTATTCAATACACACCGGCTTTCTAACCGGGTAGGCAGGGAACACTGAGTCCTAAATAACTCTATACTCACCGACCTGACTTGCTTCTTCTACATGCATCACGTCTTATTATCTTTAAAACAATGATAATAGATTCTTTGCACCACTTTTTATAACGATATAATTATGGTAACCGTATTATTATGCAGGACGACTTTACACAAGGTAATTCGACTCACAATTAACAAAGTTTTTAACTTAATAAATGTAAGAACGTATAACGTCACCTAGCTCTCAGTTATTGACAAATATTTCTTTGTCTACTTTGAAGCCATGTTGTTTCTTATTGGTAGGAAGAAATCACAATTACGCCATCAATACATAAGCTATCACTGCTCTTATTCACGTCTCTAAGTTTTCTTTCAAGAAAATATTATTGTAAATTTAATTTTATTCATTTGTCACCACTATTTATGATACAAACATATGTAGGTATATGGTTATTTATCTTAGGGTGTCGGTGAGTAAATGGAGTGATAACAACTTTAATAAATCATAATAAATATCATAATAAACAGTATAATAAATATCATAATAATAACATAAAAATATCATTAAAATATCATTAAAAAATGAAAAAAAAATCGTAATAATTACCATAAAAAATATTATAAAAATATTATAATATATATAATAAAAAATATCATAATGAATATTTTGAGGCATGTCCACACACGACTATCTGGTCCCGAAGTAAACAGACATATTCTTATATAAATCCCGTTGTACACCAAGAATGAGTAAAACCACTAAATGCGTATGCTCATCATCATCATTATCATCATCATCATCAGCCTATCTCAGTCCCTGGACATAGGCCTCACCCAAAAGGGTGTTTATGCTCGTAATCTCCACACTGGGCATGCAGGTTGGAGATAGATCGCTTATGCTAATCACACAAATACATATATGTATATTCCGCGTGGGAATTTAACACAGGATTCTCACACAGAACATTATTAATGTTCCCACGAAATAAAAGTACACAATGCACGATTATTTAATTTTGATTTGAAATGTGACTGTCATAATATGTACAAATTTGTGTAGTGACCAGGAGTTTTACGGGTGCCTACTCTATCTTTGACAAATATTTCCCTCGTTCATAAACAGCATGTCGCCGCAATACTATATTTATTATTAAACAAAGTGTTAAGCCAATATTCATGCTTAAACAAGTCCAGTCAAGACAAGTACAGTCAAGAACTGTCACAAACATAATCGTAGTCTGGTATCGACTGTTGTAAAATGTGTCTGATTGTCTACAAACCCCTTGCTAATACCTAAGTATATACGAGTATGTACCTACAGTTGATACCCTTGTAAGCTGTTTATCCATGCGTTATATAAAGATTTAATGTACAACAGTTATGAATTGAATGAGTCTGCGTAGTGTGTCCCCTTCAGGAACTCGTTGCGCTGGTTATGCGACATCCTCCTCGCCCTCGCCGGCCAAATGAATTATCTCACATACCCGAGTCCCCTAGCTGCGAACGTCTAAAGGCGAAACGCCGCCGGCCGCCAGTTCACTTTGTGAGAACAATGTAAAACAATTTATACACAATATAATTTAGTTACATGTTTTATGCATATTAGTCACGCCTATATTTCCGTGAAAGGGTATGCAGATTAGTTCAGTACACGATCGAATTTCTCTAGTAACGTTAACGTCACATACATGAATTTACAAAATCAAAAAGTTTTTCATTTGAACTAAGGTCTTTGTCTCAGATATTATAATGATAGTTTAGTACACTATCTTTAGATTTAAATAAAATCTATATAATAACATCACCTACGTCATTTCATTCGATTTAATGTAAAAAAAAATATCATGTATCATTTAATATAATCACTATACTTATCAAGTTTAATACAGTATACCATAATATTGGAATAGAGCGCAAGATAAACGCGGCTGTGGAAATAATGAGGTAGCTTGTGAACGCACCTTTTTGTTGTAATTATGTAACCGGTAATAACATGGAAATAAGTATTAGTTTATGTCAAACATGGGCTTACTTCTCATGAGTATAGACCAGGCCGTTGGTCCAATGGTTAGTCAACGTGCTTACTCTTAATCAACCTCATGCTCAGCCGGGGTCGTAGGTTTGATTCCTATTGTTGGTACTAAATATTTATGCTTAAAATATCTACATATATAAGTAGTACCTATATATAGTGTAAGCGCCGCCTGGTTTCCATAAAACAATTCACTTGATGCTCATTTTGGGACAGTTATCGGTCTCCACCCATGTCCAAAATATTATCATCTTTCTTGTAGTATAAAGAATTTAATAATATTTAAGAAAACTGCTTTAATTTTTGAAAAGCTGCAAAAATTTTAAAATTCTTTCAAATTTATGATATTCGTACAATCTTTGATACTAGTTTTTGTAAACAATTGCAAATATTTGAGTTACTGTACTAACGAAACACTTTACAGCTTTATCAAATTTTCATTAATAAATCTGCAGTAAAGAACATAAGTGTTGTATTTCAAAATGTCTTCACTTGCATACCGTTACTTGGTATTTAGTGAAACATTTTCTGTATAAATTAAAACTGAACATTGTTAATATTTGTTATTGCAAATACCCTGTAACGTTGTTTTACTCGTAAGTCGTAACACACAATAAATAAAAAATATTTTGTTGTTTATTCGTATTTTGCACAACCGTCATGCTTATGGCACTGCTGTTGCAAATTCCGCAATTTTTTTAAAATTATAATTGACAATGTGAATTACTGGAATTTCTGATAATGATTAGCGATGAATGCACATTGTGAATTTAATTAATATTATACAAAGGTTTTTGTCAAATCAGCATATCAGGCTTCATCATCAGCCTACTCCTGTGCACTGCTGGGCGTAGGCCTCTTAAATGACTCCACTGAGCTCGATCTTCAGCTCTTCGCATCCAACCATTGCCGGCCGCTTCGTGTATATCGTCACTCCACCTAGCTAGAGGGCGTCCTACGCTACATTTGCCAAGTTGCGGTCTTCACTCCAGAACACGTCTGCTCCAGCGGCTACCGGTTCTACGATAGATGTGACCAGCCCACTGCCACTTCAGCTTGCTAATCTTTGGGCTATGTCGATAACTTTGGTTCTCTGTCGGATCACCTCATTTGTCAGTCAGGTTTGCTACCAATAATCCAAAGAGGGTAAATTGCTTTTTCACCACCTCGCTTTTTTACCACAAACGGGACAAACTTATTTTTAATATTCAGTTTTAAAATATCAGGTCGCGATGTCGACGAACTTTGTCCAGCTGTGGACATACGAGTAGTGTGATGATGGAACTGGTGAAAATAAAAATATTATCTAATTGAATATGACAACGTTAATACTACACAAAATATTTTAAACAAAATGTACTATTATATAATAAGAAGAAAAATTGTTCTCATATAATTAAGATTTAAAATCTCATAAAATTAATAAATTTAAGAATTTAACATAAATTTATAAATTTAACATAAATTTAAGATCTCATAAAATTAAATTTACCCAAGATGTTAGAACTTGCACGAGTTGCCCAGCAGACTAAAATAGTTTGGAGGCGTATTCGATACATGAAATTTTATTTGGGTTACTGTTACAGATGCGGCTAACTGGGTAACCGTTTTTTGTATAGAAGTTTCTTTTAATAGACTATGGGGAAATGTTCACGTTAATTAATGAATACATTTTGTTTCGTACAATATGCCGATATTGACTTTCAATCGCAATTCGCTAGGATACGCCACGCTAATACGTTCCGATACGCTTATTACATATAAAATGTTTTGTCACTACTTTATTATTAACAACTTTCGGAAGGAATTTTGCATTTAATTCTACATTAATATGTAATAATGATTATATTTTTACATATTAAACCACCACTGTAATAGTTACGAAATACTTTAAAGACATTATAGAAAGTATGGAAAAGTATAGTCGCAAGCGAAACCGTGAGTGTTTGACATCATGAACTTTTTATATGCTAGTTTCAATCGCGATGAAGTTGAATGCTTCGCAAAAACTCACTACGAACCTGTAACAATGAACTTGAGCTATGAAGATACAGGTTGATTCCTTTCCTTTCCTACACCTACATTTATATGGAACGCATATCTATTATTTATATTTAAGAAATGTAACTGAATACTCATAGACATATTATTTGTATCCAAATTACAAACATAAAGAAGACTTCCTGAAAATAAATGAACTTAAATCAATAATATTGTTTATATTTTTATTTTTCTTAATTACATATTTTACTGCATCAATACTCCAATAAAAAAAAATCCTTATGACTTGGGCGTTGATTAGTTTCTACGATAGAGAACGAAAGGAATCAAAGAAAGTATTTACTAAAAGCTCAAAGTATTATTTTAGCATTTTTGTGCAAGAGCGAAATGAGCGCGAAGCCCTAATTACCTACATCACAGAATCAATGAATTCAATTCCAGAGCGAGCACAAGAACAGTTTAAAATTGACTTCGATAACGGACGCAAGTGACTAACCTATATGCGAGAATATTATACAGTTGCGGGTACTCCCTATAAATTTATCCAACCCTCCCAATTATTAAAACTTATCAACGAGTAGTTTGGAAGTCAGTACATTGTGCGATTTTGCAGCGGTGGCAGTTGATTGTTCAAAATTTAAATGTACACATATTAATAGTGGAAACCACCTGTATGTGTCCATTGCTAGTCAAATGGGGAACGATCAAGGTGGAATAGCAGGTGGGCTCACAAGTTGCGCTTCGCCCGCCCAAAGCGAACATCGATGTGATTTATCCGTGTGCAGCAGCTTCGACATCCTGAGGCAGCTGTCGGTCGACTCCGGGATCGCGGGTGACGAGGACGACGGTTTGACGCGTAACGCCAATATAACCCTGGAGATCGAAGATGATATATCCGAGGATGAGAATTTTAAAGATACTCTTGATGCCATTGACGAGTGAGTTAGGCAATTATAATATGTATGGTGTAAATGGTGATATCAATAATGTGAATATAAAATAAAAATTAGTGGACATTTTTCCGAATAATTATAATAGTGATAAATAATTATTATCATTAGTTTACTCACAATCATGTTTATGCGTAGTACCTATACGTTTAAATAATATTGTGAATAAAATAACGGACATTTAAAAAAATTGACAGCCATTAAATTAGTCGTTAGGATTGGTCAGTTCTTAATTATGTTGTACTTTGGTGTAGGAGACTATTGTTTATCAAAATAACTCGACGAAAAAAACACTAGAACATCGTTTGCATTAATATTCCAACTTTTAATCACCAAAAGATAAAAATTAGTGTCCGACCGAAACAGGTTTATCAGCCGAAACCGAAATCGAACGGTCCGCCTCGCTTTCAGTTTCGACCGAAACCGAAACCAAAACTTACATAAACATATTTAAAATTTCTATTGCATACTGAAATCAAGTGTATTTTAAGTTTTGCACGACTCAATACGAAGCATAGAGTGTGCTTTACGATCATAAAAATGTTTAAACATTTATTTGCTTATTCTATTTATACCGACAATTAGTTTAATAATAATATAATAATGATCGACCCATCATAATTCCACTGTTGAAATATCGGTTTCCTCTCATGTTGAGAGGGTTAAGGTCATTTAAGTCTGCCACGCTGGCCAAGTGCGGGTTACAAAATAATTTTTTTTTATAAATTCTAATTAACGCTAAGACCCCTGCTGTGTAGGCAGAGAACATTAAAGGTTAATGATCTTTTTTCTTATTTCAGCCGCAAAAATGCTCTGGTCCTACGAACGCAGCTCTCTGTTCGGGTACATGCCATCATCGGTAAGCTTATATTTTTCTGTTATTTATTACTACTTATATTTTAACGTCTGGTGAATAATTTCATGTGTAAGATAAAAACAAAAGTCTAATTAGCCATACTGCTTATGTTATACGACTAAAAGTGGGTATGATAAAATAAATACTCTGAATAAAAACCATTTGTCAATTTATTCCAAAGAAATATCAAAGACCCCGACTTCGTGCTAACAGTTTATCACATTTGCTTACAATTAAATGATTATTTCATACATTCAGCCCTTGTGAATACATTTATTATTTTAATTTCTCATAGCGTTTCTTTGCAAGCGCCTTTTATAAAATCTTTTGAACAGTGACGTGTATTAGAACTAAGTAATTTACTGTACAGTGATGAAATTCTTTCATTTATCCTGTAATTAAATATGGCAGAGAGGCTCCTGCATTCCCAAGGCAGGGAACTTCGACGAGCTCTCTTCACCCTCAAGCAGATCCTGCAGTCTGATAAAGACTTGGTGCACGAGTTCGTCGCAAATAAGGGTTTGGATTGTCTCATGCAAGTGGGCAATATGGCCGACCATAACTACTTGGACTACATACTCCGAGCTCTTGGGCAGGTAAGGTTTTGAATAAGTTATTAGAAAATTACATAGGTTTATAAAGATAATAATTAATTAATTATCAATGAAATTGTAGGATTGCAATTCTTATTTATTTAAACCACTAGTGTATCAGTTATTTTTTTCTTTGGTATATACACTTCAAAGCTGCCTTGGCAATTGGAACTTGGTCTACTGAACAAGAAGGCCTGGGTTCGATACCTGCTTCCGGTAAAATATTATTGGGTTTGGGTAAAATATTATTGGTAGCTCGAAATGTACATTCTTCTCCGGTGTATCGCAATATCGGTGTGTCGACGAGAGACGACCACAGAACACAACACTGTCTGACGACGGGGTGAGAGCACCGGCGCGGAGGAGGGTAACCCCCTGAGACAGCCCGGGTAAAGAGGGGATCCTCGAGGCCCGCAGACTCGTGCCCAAGCGGCGAAATACCCGCCGCGGTGTACGAACGACTGTCCATCCATAAGAGTACTACATTATTCTGTCTAACAAAATAAAATCGACCCGTTTGTCATTCCACTGTTGGAATATGCGTCTCTTCACATAATGAGAGGGTTAAGGCCATAGGCCACGCTGGCCACACACTCTAGAATTTTTGCTCACAATGTATTCTTGCACCGTTAGCAAATGATATTGAAACTTAAAACTTACTTTTATTAAGTGGTGCGCGCCATGGATATGAGCTCCAGCACCCCCGAAATGAAATACTGAATTCTTAACCACTAACCTATCCCTTTCAGGAAATGAAGTTAATATTACCGTTATAATGTACCAACTAGATATAACGGCACTTTGCACCTCATATTCGTTTAAAAATATTTGCGTACTTTTCAAACGTGCAAATATTATGTTTTCAGATTTTGCTGTATGTGGACGGCATGCATGGTGTGATGAGTCACAAACGTTGTATTCAATGGCTGTATTCACTCATCTCAAGTAAATTCCGGCACGTGGTGAAAACGGCTCTCAAGCTGCTGTTAGTTTTCGTTGAGTACACAGAAAAGAATAGCCTCCTTCTCATCGACGCGATAACTGTCACGGACAATTCCAATGGCCGGCAACCATGGCATAACGTGATGAAAATCCTTCAAGATTTCGATGCGTCGGATACGGAACTCCTCATATATGCCACAACTTTGATTAATAGATGTTTGAATAATGTCCCAGATAGAGACACGTATTATGACCAGGTTGATGCACTGCAGGATCAGGGCATAGATGACATTATTCAATTGTATATGTCAAAACAAGGAACTGATTTAGATTTATTAAGGCAGTTGCAAATATTTGAGGCTGTGTTGTTATACGAAGACGGTGATGAAACTGGAACAGCACTTAAGTGAGCATTGTCACACTTGTTATGTAAACAAATATAATATAAAAATTAATATTTCGTTAGGTTTGTACCGCTACAGTGATTACGATTATGATCGCGTTTTTATATTGATTTTCAGACAATTAGATGACTCTGTAATCAACTCAGTGCAGCGAAGGAGCCTCAATTTAAATACCTCGGAGAGACGAAAGTCCAAAAAACAGCAAATGAAAGAAAAAGGTATATAAAATGGTTTTTTTTTTTCACTATTATTTGTTTTGATAATATGTGCATGTTAATTTATTCAATTTACTTGATTGTTTTTCCTTGGATTTCGAATTATCTAATCATTGCAGTTCTTAGTGCATATTGCGTTTGATATTGCGTATGCTTAATTGACTAATTTGTTTTTTGGCATTACAACTAACCATCAATAGCGCCACCACCAGTCATCTCTCAGGCGAAATCAGAGACTAAAATCACAAATAACAATCGACCGCATTACTTACCATCAATTGTAGACAACAAGGACAATAAAGAAACGACAGCTTTAAGGCGGAAGAGAGACAGATTTGCACGGCAAGCTCACCAGATAGAGTTTTTGAATAACTCAAGTGAAATATATAATGGCCTGTTCGGACACAATAAAGGAGACTATAAAAATACAAATGGAAATTTCCCCAAACCAAATGAAAAATGGATGGCTTATTCGAATTTCAAAAGCAATTATACCAACAGCAATGGCGTGATAAACGATCCGTCTCATTACAAGACAAATATTTGTAATGGCATCAATGGACATGAAGAGAATGATAAGCTATATTCAAGTCGATCTACACTGAGTCCCAACCTAGCAGATGTGATAAAAAATGGTCTGTTCATTAACTAACATACTAATTTTTTGCCATCCTTATCGTTTATTTTTCTTCCTTTTTCTATTTTTCCTATTCATAATTATATCATCTTTTATTACAAATTATTATACCTTAGAAGTAAACATTGTGTATTTATCATATTTTTGCAACAGGAAACCAAAGATATACGGCTGGATTAAAACAGAGAATCCAGAATGGGACGTTGGGTCACAGTGTTAACGCTGTAGACACACTTACTGTGATACGTCAGAAACAACTAGATGTAACACCTGAAGTTAAGGATGACAGAGGGATTATCTTAAACAGGGAGCATAGTATTAAGGACTTGGCCCAAAGACTAACAACTCCTATGAGTCCAACGTCAGAAGAAAAACCTTTAAGAGTCACTGACGTAGCAGGAATAGTATCTAAAGCCAAAGCAGAATTAGCCAAATCGCAATCAAAAGGTAATTATATTAATTTCACCCAGAAAGAGATATTTCACTGAGAAATTACTTGTAATCATTAATTGTATTGTAAAGTAATCATTGTATTCTGATTAATATTTTACAAAATCTAAATTGTTTGTTTTACAGAAATTATCAAAAGCCCAAATATAGAAAAAACACAGAAAGTACATGAGATGAAAGTTTCAGAGAATGATATTCACTGGGAAGAGTTAAAAAAGAGTTATTTAAACAGAGAATGGAATTCTTGTGACTTAGATTTTTCAGATTTGCGACAAGACTCTGATGACGATATGTTGTCACCAGCAGTGAACGCAGGAAATGGGCCGCCACCTCCTCCCCCAGGGATGTTTCCCGCCATTGGAGTTCCTCCGCCTCTCCCAGCTCTCCCAGGCTTATTTCCGTCTATATCGAAATGTGTTGATCCATCCAGATCATCATTAACAGAATCTTTAAATGATTCTGACAGTTCCACTATAAAGAAGAACAAAAAGACAGTGAAATTATTCTGGAGGGAAATTCAAGATAATCCAATACCACCAATCCTAAGGTCAAAAGTTGGCGGCTTTATTTGGGATGATCTGCCAGATGTTAGTTTGGATACTGCAATGTTAGAACATCTATTTGAATCCCGATCAAATGATTTAATACTTAAGGTTTGTCTGGATAAGACTTTAATTTTGTTACATTAATCAAAAAAATGATTGTATCCCGCTTATCGCAAAGGTTTTAAGAGTTTTTAGCTAAAATTTTCTTAAAGTACGCATAAATTAATGTTTTTTTCTTTTTCATTTCAAATCGTGCTGTCGGTTGGTTGGCGTACAACAGGAGGTACGTATAATAAACTACCTTTAGTCATTGGCTTTTCTAATGCAAGACACCATAATACATTACATTCCCATAAATAACATATTTTATACAAAAATTATAAACGTGAAAAAATTGAAATGTGAAACGTGCAAAAGTTTTAAAATTATTATTAACTAGCTGTACCCGGCGCGCGTTGCTACGCCAACATACAAATACATACATATACCAATTTTCATAATAATCGGTA
>DWDT01000232.1:0-24315 GCA_018245595.1 Microceris scylla
TACTCCCACGTTTTACCAGTTACGTTACAAGAGTAAATCACGTCTTATGACCTGTCACACCTCGAGCCGGTTGTTGTCGATAGCACTATCCTCCAAATTATAGAATATCGCTTATAACAACTAGCATTATTAAAAAAACAAATGAAACTAAGCTTTGTAAGAAAACCTGCATACGTTAGAGTTTTACATAATGCACTTTAAGAAATATGGAGTCTTTCGACACATACTTGGTTAACGACGCAGGCTATGAAGAAACCCGTGTCCACCAAGGTGGAACGATTAAGGAGTCAACAATGATGATATTATCAGTTAATAATATATAATACATTAATAGGTACAAATTAAAGGATTAGCAAGCTGAAATGGCAGTGGGCAAAAAAAAAATTGAATCTTCTTATGGAACTAATTATTTTAACATCTCAGAGTCTCATTCGGCAGTCTGTAGCGAGGCTTATAGGAGCAAATATTTCAAGCTCAGCCATTTCTGACTGTCCTATTAGTTGGCATTCGCGTATAACTTACCAAAACGGCGGCAACAATAATCTGAATCGGATTAACATTTCGCTCGAGCACCTCGGGGCGGGGGGGCGGGATGCCCACGGACGCGCCGGCGATGGCAGGGAATATCAGGGAATATTTTTACCTTACGCTCCACTTATTTACCGAACATAGCTCTAACAAATTTAATAAACTGCGAACGCGTGACATGTAGAGGATGATCTAGAGAACACGTAGGAGTTACCATGTTTTGTATTTTTTCCTCCGCCCTCTAAACTTGTTACATTGTAACACACTTACATAATACAAATTGTCGCGCGAACTGTGTTAGCTAGTGTACGTCTACAGGTTGTTGGCACACCTCCAGTCTTACCTGCGAAGACAGATTCGTTCAACATTAAGCTCTGCACTGACTTTAGAGTACCCGCTGCAAAAACTTTAATGATATCCGTGTGTTTTCTTCGCCTGAATGTTCTATACATTTCATATGTCAGATTTGCAATGAGTTGTATTTAAAATATAAAATATCGAGCTGGCCGGCAGTGAGATACTGGAGTAATCCCGCTGCCAGTGCCAGGTATCGATGACTGGATTAAAACACCATTTTCGCTGACGTTTCAGCATTTCCCTCCAACGGTTCGCTTTTTAATGACATTGGCACAAATCTATAATGTTATGTACATAAGTTAGATTTTATACATCACAAAAAATTTTGGTTTCAACTTGCGAAGTAATGTGAATTTTTTTAAAATTTGTTTACAGCAATCGCATTTTTATTTATTAACTTGCTACTTCAATATACACACATAAATGTCTAGACGATTGTTCCGAGGAACTACTTAGGCCAAGTAAATCTTATATTTTTATTATTTATACTCCATCCTTTTATACTAATATAATCATTATACCTCCCAATATAGGTTACTTTAATTTTACCTAACTCGAAAAAGCAAATCCTGAATATCGTGACATAACACCACGACCCAAATCTATTCCAATTGACGGAACACATTTGACAGAGCATACAAAAAGCAGTTACCGAATCGATGTCAGACAGGTCTATAAAACTATAAATAATAAATATTCGCGCCCATAAAATTTTATGTTGTTAGGAGCGCTGGCTTCATGGTGTACATCAATTGTTCTGCGGCATGGCGAACACGCCCATCGCCGGCACGGAATATAATTTTAGCGCACCGCAAGGAAATATAGAAAATAATGGATGTTTATCGTAATCCCACTTTCAATATGGCGTAGTGAATATAGGTAACACGTGCAGTACGACTACCGCATCGCTCTCATTTCTTCGAGTAAGGACTGCTTTATAGAATGTCAAAATTATTAGTTGGAAATTATTGATTTCCAATAAAGAGTGCGAGAATTTTAAGTAGCTATATTGATCTTATACAGATATTATTAATTATTCAAATATTGCTCAATATAAATTGAACATTCTACATGACACAGTTTTACGCTACCTGATAAAACCTCGTACCTATGTTTTAAGCTACGTCAGTCACAGATAGATTGCTACGAATAAGAAACAAACAGACCCGTTTTAGGCAGGAATTTCGTACCCCTACAAAGAATTCACATAAAATATTTAACAGACTATAATAAAGTTAAACATCGTATAGACATGATTAATATTATGGTAATATCTTAATGCATATATTTCAATTCATTTAACCTGTCGTACCAAAAAGAAAAAATAATATTAAATTCATTTTCCTCAAGTTGTACATTTTCTTCGGTTCGCTCTTCAAGCGTTTGTAACTTTTATTATGACTCTTGCTTTAAATATACACTTTCATCACTAAACACTTAACACTATTATAAAGGTTACACTACACTGAATCATCCTTGAACATACTGATAAAACGCTGTATAAACGCACCTTTACAACGTGTACAGTTTTATCGAGTTTAAGAAATCTGAGAGTAATGCAATATAGCGTAATATTGTCATTTTTATCGTAACACCGGATGAAATATTATTTTACAATGATTTTTCTCAATAACTGACTTACAACATTTAATTTTTTTATCACCGAATATTTCATCATCTTCGTCATCGTCATCATCATCATCACCATCGTCGTCGTCGTCGTCGTCGTCGTCGTCGTCGTCGTCGTCGTCGTCGTCGTCATATAAGGATAATAATACGAAGTCTTTTTATATATCTCCGTAACTATGACGTAAGCATTCTCGATACAATAACCACCAATATGTCACGCAGCAATCAAACTATCACAGCGAGCCTACGCAATGACGTCAAGACTTATGACTTCCATTATGCTCTTGGTGGGATGAGGTAGCCTTGATTAAATTATATCAATACACGATTGCTGTGACGTCACTGCACACGATTTCCATTGTTCACGTGACATGGCGCGCGATGATGTGAGCTACACGACTCCTCTCCATAGAGCCGACATTATGCAGATAAATTGCAGTTGTCAGTCAGTTAGCGCTGACTAATTAGTCGGAGAACGTTGGAAAGAGGGAAAAATATTTACTTATTTTCGCTCTGCTAGTGATATATAATTATTTACTATTAATATTAGTACATTTTAATATGCTGAATCACAATTTTTCAGTGTTAAAACATTTGTATTATATCGAATACAGTATTCATAGACAAAATATAATCTAACCAATCATCACCATCAACCTTGTATCACAATTCAATTTAAAAAGTTAAGTTCTCAATCTTAAGTGTTTAGATCATATTGCTCATTTGCGACTGGAGTGTAACATCTCAAAAAACACTACGTTTCTAATAACAGTACAGAGAGTTTGAAATCAAAATTATTCTATGACTATTAAAATTTTGTATGAATTATAGAATATATGAGTGCCTCGTTGGTCGAGGGGTTGCAAGTACGACTGCCGATCGGGAAGTCCTGTGTTCAAATCCCGGGTCGCGTACGATTGGATTTTCCTAATTTTAGAATTTTTTCTCTTTCTAATTTTAGAATTTTTTCTCAGGATCTGCGCTCAGCGTATGGCAATGGACTAACTTATTCCTGATATGACTTATTCGTGGGTGGGGTGGACGTCAATTTCTCTCCAATAATAAGCATGTATGCTGAATATTAAATATTGTGATAAAACATTACATCACGAATATATTTTTCAGAAGGCATAGAATTATAGTATATTCCCACGATTCACCAGTTATGTACATTATAAGTAACAAAACTTAACATCACGCCTGTAATCCTCGAAGGGGTAGGCAGAGGAGTGTCCTGTGCCTACCCCTTCGGAGATTACAGGCGTGATGTCCCGTTTTTATTATAGAGTATTTTATGATTTAATATAACTATGATAATAGTGATAGAATAATCATGATTTCAAACTTTTTGAAATGTTTTTTGAGACGCAGTGTTTTTGAGATTTACACTCTAGTCGCAAATGAGCGATGTAAAGACATGAAACAAAAAAATGCAAAACTCAATTCTTAAAAGCATAACTTTTAAAATATTAATAGGCAATATGCAAACAGGTTTAGTGCTCAAATTGTTAAGGTGCTTGGAAATTCAAAAGTAGCAACATAAATGAATTCTTCGCACATTCCAGCAAAGCCAGTATTATGTAGATGAATTGCAACGGACTCGGTCAGTTAGCGCTGACTAATTAGCCGGAAAGCGTAACGTAACGAGAAAACGTTTATTATGTACTTCCCCGGCGTTACATTTTACGTGTTCCTTTCATAGGAATTACATGTATTCATTACTGTTTTATTTATTATATCGGTCTTAACTTGTATCATAATGTATTTTAAAGCATTAATAAAATACATATGTTAAATACATATTGTAGGCGAGAGTGCTAATGATATTTCCATTACGTATATTGTCATGTGTGGTCCCTTCCACCACACTTTAGCACCCCGCCTTACCTAACCACGCCACACTTAGTGCCATATAACTTCTAAGCTTACAGAACTGACGTTTTCTCTTATTTTAATATTAATCATTATATCATTATATCATTATATCAATGCATTTACATTATTCAGTCTAATGTTTTTGGTGTTTCATTAGCCTTAGATATATTTTTCAACGATGTGTTTATTCCATTGAATATTTTCTCGCAAGACAGTATATTAAGTCTATTAAAATACAGGAATTGTTAAAACTCGAAATGCAATCATGTCATAAATACATTATCAATTAATTAATTAATTGCAAATAACATATATAGATAGATCATTAATTAATCACAGATAATTATTTTTATTTTTATTTTTTTTATTTTAGGATCATACACTAATGATTTTAATTTTAACTTACTTATGTACCCATTAACGATTAGTTCAACTCTCAGCTTGCGACGCGACCTTTGTTATACATATTATTTATGGGTATTGATAATACAATAAAATTATTCTTTACTGTCTACCAATACAGCTGAAACAATACAAATTTGGATAGAGGCACTTAATATATTATCCTAAACATAAAAACGTATGAATCCAATCTAAGTTTCAAAAAACAGAAGCAAACAAAAATGTAGGCACTTTAAAAGGTATATCAGGCGTACAGAATCCTTTTACCAAGAAAAATAATTTCTGATTCAAATAATTCTAATCACCAGAAATCGACTCCGGGAGCGCCGGCCGGTCCCGGCTTTTCCAAATAGTGATTTGTTCCCAACATACGATACCCTTTCTAAAGCCTGATACACATAGACACAACGACATTCGAATGCTCAGCGTCTCGAAACTGTAACAATAAATTGCGCTTAAAGCGTAATAAGCAGAATTTTTCAAACTATAATGAAGGATAAAAAATAAGTTCGTCTCATCATCATCATCATTATCATCACCATCAGGCTATCTTTGTCCACTGCTGGACATAGACCACCCCAAAAAGGGGTTTATGCCCGTAATCTCCACGCTGGGCATGCGGGGTGAAGATCGCAAGTTGAGGTTGAAGTTCGTCTAAAATTCAATAATGTTTCCAGTAATTCAGGCATCAATATGTATGTAGATATGATATCAACAAGACAATATGAACAGAGATAAAATACAATATAGCGGAACATAGCGTAACACATAAGGGTATTAATAATTACACATGAGATGAGCCAGTATACAACGGCACGGCTGTTACTGTTATAGATAGTGAGTAAGCAGTATCTTATGAGCATTGTGTGTACAAATTTCATAATAAAATATCACAGATACAAATTTCATAATAAAATATCTACACATTTAGCAACTATTTTTAGCTCGTACTCAATATATCAGCTCGATATAAACCGTTATACGTCGTTGATGACAGGTGAGTCAGAAATTTCGGGAACCGGCATGAAGAGAATAATTAATGTAGTAGAAGCACATTACTTGTAGGTCTGTAGTGATAAAGATAGTTGGCACTCGGCGCTCTCTACTTACCCCGTAAAGGACCCAACGTGACGTTTTAATAATAATAAAGCTATACACAAAAAAGTGATTAAAAATGAGCGCTATTTTTTCGCAAATAGAAAATTCAACATACATATTAAATGTGCGAGCGTAATGTGAACACCGCCCTAGAACAGGTACGTTCTCGCTTACCCTCTGCGTATGAATGTTTATCTCCAGGAATTTTCCTTTTCCTTTTTTATTTCATTCCTTCCCTCTGAATGAATAAATAAACAGAATCGACGCCTGTTCTAATTGAAGTCGAGTTCTTCCCGCCGCCCCACAATATTAATGTTATTAATGTATGTAACATTGTACCTACCCGATTTAAAAAGATATTTCATTAGCTGACTTTAGTTTAAAAACAGAATTAATTATTTCAAGTATCCCCTTTTTACAATAGACTCACCAAATATTTATTCCATGGGACGTAAAACGTAACTGGTGAAGCGTTGGAGTGTACTACACTCCTCTGCGTACCCCTTCGGGGATTAGAGGCGTAATATTGCGTTTATTATATTTTTCATATTATGTAGTAGGTATGTTATTTATAAGTTTTGCTATGGAAGAAGGCTAACGAAGGGATTTCAGTGGAGTAAAAATTTCAGGTAACCTGATATCTCCCTCGGGGTACGGTACCTTTTGAATGTTTCCCCCCAAATACGAAAAAGAGAACAAGGCTACTGCTACTGCTACGAGTATGAACAGATTTATCTTACTGCTAACCAAACCACTATGTCTGAAACAAGAAAACTTCCACATATCACAAACACCAGCAAGTACCGTTTATGACCTGCTACAGTGCATTCAATATATTAACATCAAAGTTCCAAATTCGTTGGCTTAATTCCCATACACGAAAAGCAGAATTACGTAGGACCACTTACTTGTAACAACCAAATTTAATTCTGAACTGCTATCCAGCGAATATATCTGCGAGAGTGGAATAACTAGGTGGAAACTCGTTCAATGTTCAACTCATATGGGAATCGAAACGTAAATTCAGGAAAAAACTGGAAAATACCAAGTTACATGGCGACGTATTTTGTATGCGTCGACTGTTAATAATTTAAACGTGTTTAATTAAAAAATGTTTTAAGGTATATTAAACAGGCTTGTATTTTCAAATATTTTATGACGGCGTTAAAATGGTTATTGACGGTTTTGTGCCATGAAAAAATTAAAACGCCGGATATTATTTCTTATTACATAAATGTTTTTTTTTATTTTCCTTATATCCACATACTCGTATATTTATTAGACTGTCTATATCAATTAGTACAAAGGTATACAAATTGAACAGGTATTTTTTATTGTGATTCATGATAAATTTGCCAGCATATCAAAAGTCATATTGATCATATAACAAAATTTGCGAAAGCCTACAGTTGTCATTTTATTATCATTATTACATCGTCACGCCATGTCCCTTTTGTGGTAGACAAAAAGCACAATATTATGCTAAATATCTCAACCCATACAAGTCCATGTTACTATTTTCATTACTTTTTTCATAAAAATGGCCCACCCATTTTGGAGAGTTTCAATTCCATTCTATTTGACAAGTAAACGCGTTATTACTTAATGGCTATTTACGTCACTAATTGACGCAATTCGATATCGAAAGGCCCATTTGTTAGGCTGAACAACGCAAAGCGAGCGAAATGAGCACGCTACGTATGGGTGGGTTGCGAGGTGACACCGCGGCGCCGTAAAACTCTTGCTAATTAAATGACTGAAAATGAAACTCGAATGTTTTCATTCCATTTGGTCCCCCATTTCAATGCCCCACTCTCGACCAACGTCACATGCAAAGTGCGATATTTCAAAAACGCTCCCAGCTATGAATTTTGATTTCAGCCGCTTCCAGATCTAGTGTTTGTGCTTTAATCAATTTTCAGTTCAGCGTCGTGATAAATATGGCGGGCGCGTGAACAGATGCGAATTGGATTAGCTTTATGTGCAGCTCGAATTTTAATATCAATAATTGTGTCATAATAGTGATAAATTAGAGAAGCACGCTCAAATGAGACATTTTCATTTGTTAGTAAAAACTATTTAGAATCGTATTTCATTAAAAGTGGGTAATGATTAGTAGAGACGACGTTCTTGGTGGCTATTTATTTATTTTTGTTCTTTTGGTCTGCAAGGTAGCCAGCATAGTGAATGCTGATGGGCACTATGTTCGTCCATTGTGTACAATGATAATGTGTTTATCCATATATGGCGCAATGAAGAACAACAGATTTTTCCACACGTAACAGATGGAGTCACTGTCCTATACCTCCACCAATTCGCACTACAAGAACATTATGGTATAAGCCATTGATTGACTTTCAGTAGTCTCAAGAGATACAGCTACGCCCAACAGTGGGACACAAAATTAGTTGCAGCAAAAATACAACTGCTGTAACATATGGTCTGGTATATTTCATTATTCGAATTCTCTGTACTGATCTACGATAGTGTATAAAGTTCGACTGATTTCCATAATTCATGACTGATCTTCATTAGTTGGACATCATTTGAAGTAGATAAAATTACATTATGGCGCTAGTCTTGTTTATTTCATATTCTTCATCATGTCCTAAAAGGGCATCCACTCAATGAATTGCTGATAAACTTTACATTAAACTCTCAAATGAATAGTGGTCCAAAATATGCACGTACGTAATAAAAAATGTGTCTCCTATGGGAATATAATCTGGTGCAGAGCTGGCAAAGTTATTTCGGGATTATCGGTCGTCTGGAACGCATTACTTACTGTGCATTGGGCATCATTTGTTACTTTTCAGGTGTGGGGAGACAAAACTTTAAACAATTTTTAATTTATTTATGAAAAGTTTCGGAACGCAATTCCAATTCGGATTATTAGCTCCAAAACAATTAACCCCAGGTGAGGTCAGATCTTCTTTAGGTACCTCTTAAATCCTTATCTCGATATGACTACGCTGTAATCTAAGTAATATAACTTTATTATCTCTTCTACTTAGACATAAATATATTCGCAACCGAAGAAAATTTTGTAATGTATAATAAATTGGTGAATATCCACGAAACCGAGCGATTAATAAAAAAATGCTGGAAGCAAAATTGAAAATTAAATTACACGGTTAACAAAATAAATCGGTAAATTCAAAGCTGTCACCTGACGACCTGTAATCCGTTGGAGAGTTGGGAAAGTCATTGCACGATTATCTGCTTTACGGAGCAGTAATATGTTAATTTAATTAATGAATGCGCAATATTCATACATCGATGCACTTAGTTTGTTAGTAAATTATTCACGCCAATGTTCAAATGGAGCAGATGTTTTATAAGCGCTCTATACTGACAAAAGGGTTTTGAAAGAGTTACAATATGCAAGGAGTACATTGGAACCGTTATTAAATCAATATTGAAACTTCATATGACATCACGCCCCTTTTTCCCCAGAAGTATAAACCAATAGTAGTGTAATACTGGCAGCTGTCGCTGTCCTGGATAATAGGAGCTTTTACATTTTATCAACAAAATATGTATATGTATATTTTTTTATCCTTCCACTATTGCACACGAGTCTCCCCATCAAATAAGAAATATTATAAGGCCATAGTTTCCCATGTTGGCCAAATGTAGTTTGGCAAACTATCACTAATAAAATATTACTTAAGTTTAATCAATCTTAAGATTAATCAATATTACAAGAATACCTACACAACTTATGAATCTTATTACTCCTGGTATAAAATCCCATGAATAGTCAGAAAAACAATGCGATGTTATCAGTTTTAATCAAAATATAGTAATTGAATTGATGAAAATACGACAGTCTTTAGCGAATTGATATTTAAGCACAATAAGATTTAATATTGCATTCTTCAATAGATGTTCGAATTTTGTGTTGGTTTTGCGTTTGATTTTTCGGGTATTGATTAAATATTTCCATAACAGAAATAGATCTAGATTATATGTATATACATATATTCTTTCATGAATAAAATAGCGAACGAACAGACAAGAACCATGATTGGCTTCTACCGTAAATAATATCAAGAATTATAATAGTAGAAATAGGACTTTTAGGGTCCATTTGCATCCAATATTAATAAAACCATTTTAAAAAAGTAACGTCATGCTTGTAATGCTCGAAGAGGTATGCAGCGTGCACTGTCACTATTAGTTACAGAATAACAGTTATAACAGGACTGCCGGAAGAGGTCTATGACTCACATTAATCCTTAAAGTGTAATTTAGTATGAATTCAGTCTGGAACAGTACCAGTCCTATTCAAAACTGGCCGCGACGGCCGGCTTGACGAGGTGCGCTTCTAGCCAATAGCCAACATTCTTGCCAAACACATAGTCCTTACAAACCGAACATCATCATCACCATCAACCTATCCCATTCCACTGCTGAACATAGACCTCCCCCAATGAGCGCCATCGTGCCTTGTCCTCGGTGTGTCGCATCCAGCATCTGCTTGCAGCCTTTCGCAGGCAGCCGCGTCGGCGGTGCCAAAAGCTGTGTCCTGCGATCTCCAACCCACATGCCCAGCGTGAAGATTACGGGCACAAACGTGACATGCTTCTTTAATATTCATCAGTCTCTCTATACATAAAAAATTACATAACGTGAAATTCGAATATTCGAATGCCCATCAGTAGAAGAAACGTAGAATATTTACTAGTATTTGGAAAGACGAAAGGATATGGTCAGCTGAGAGCCCGCAAGAGACGCCAAATTCTACCAATTTACGTGGCAAACCCGTCGTTAAGATTATGAAATTATGAAACCGCTGTTCGCTGAGATTTGTTTCAAGGGACCCTCGTAAATCGCCTAACAAATGTTTGCCGTTTGGACACTTCGCATTGTACAATACGCAGAAATCGACTTGGCACTCCCAAGAAATACTCTCCCCATTCCGCCATTTGTGACCGCTATTAAGTGAGGATAGCCGGGTGCCTAGTTAACTTATGTGAGTTGTAAGCGCTTCGAGATAACGTTTACGTAAGACTATCGTAACTTTTTACCTCAAAGCTCGCTGTTTAATGTTCTGTATTTTAAATTTCAGATTGAAACAAAAAACTAATCAGAGCTCAGTACACCCAGGGTAGCCCCAAAATAAAATGATTAATGAGCTGATGAACGAACGAACAAATATGTAGATTCGGATTTTCATCGAACGTTATTAAACTGGCAAACTTGCATTTTGACTATTATATTCCAACTAGGTAGGTACTTATCGCTACATATTAAAAGTTTCAACACATGTGTTAACAATGCGCTGCCATGCAAATCATTATTATTATTATTATATGGTTATATCATGTCCCTTACGGGTTCAGCAGAGAGCATCTTAGACATAAATTTTATGTATAGATATCGCTTTATGTATTTATAATGGTCCAAAGACTTAGTCTTTATTTCACACTTTACTTAATTTCAAGCCGATTAAAGGGATTTAGACAAAAGAAAACACACTATACCAGTACAAACTTTACCTATCCCCGAAACGTAGCTAAAACTAAGCTACAAACTGTAATATTATGCGGTGCGGGATAAAGCTGCCGCTAAACACGTGATGTGTATCGATACTGCAGTGTGCAGTAATTAGCCCATAACGGCTGTGGTGCCGTTATAGGAAATTAAGGGCGCTTCCAATATAAATAGCGAAATTGCCAGAGTAAATATTAGTATATTGTGGGTGGACACGATTTTAGGAACGGTGGGCGCGCCTGTGTGTATGTGGGTTTGCGTATGCGTATGTATGTATTTGTGAGGCTGCGTGTGTAGATCTCTTTTAATTCAAAGTGCAAATTCATTTCTCAATTTCTTCTTTACACAGAGATTATTATTATATCTTCATGCCAGGTACCCTACGAGGTGGGTAGTGAGCACTGAGTTTGAAATGTTTCTACCCTTACAGGGCTGACCGTGTTGCTTTTTTATGGTATAAAGTAAGTTATCCTAGAACAACATTTTAAGTAACATAACAATTAAAGAATGATCATGAATATCATCATCGTCGTCGTCGTGACCATCGTCCTCGTCACCAATATCGTCCTAGTCCCGTCCACTGCTGGACATAGGCCTCTCCATTAGCACACCACTAAGCTCAACCTTAAGATCTTCGCATCCAACCGCTGCCGGCCGCTTTGTGTATGTCGTCACTCCACCTAGATGGAGAGCGTCCTACGTTACGTTTGCCTAGGCCTGGCCTCCATAGTACGTCTATTCCACCGGTTAGTTCTGCTGAATATAATAAGGGTAAAAACGCAATTCAACTGCAGAAACCACATGTAACATCTTACTCAATGTTAGGTTTTATCCTCATATTGTTACATGAAACTTTACACTGTCACATTAAACTTTATATCAATTCAGAAGTACATAGTAAAACTTTAATGTTTCACTTTTACCTTTAGGACACTATCTTTAGAAGTAATATGCTAAAGTTAACATGCTCGGCACAAAGCTGCAATAAAGGCGCGCTCGAGATAATCTTCGTCCTGAGACTGGTGTGATGCTCCACGAGGTGATATCTCAGCTGTTATAGAATATTAAATGTACGTTACTTGCGATTATGATATGAATGTATTTCTTAGCCACTGAGTACTTCGTTTGTGCAAAGTTGCAAAGCTTTGGAAACTATGACGTCGGGCGTAGAATATTTTTTAATAACATTAATTAACAGGACTATTTAATACACGGGCCTATTTAACGGATATGGCTAATCAGTAGACCGTCCTGTTAAATTATTATTTCATTAAATAAGTTATGTTATTTTAGTGTTAGGGTATAAAACAAGACCAAAACTAACCGGTCACTAAATTTTAAAACCCGAACACATTACAGAGATCGCCGAACGTTAGTCATTTCATATTAAAAACGGTATTCACATATTTCTACCCATCTACCCCCATAAATCTGTTAATGCCGAAAAGCACTTAACTCATTTCGTAAATCCAATTCTTTTGAAACACGGCACCATTTTTACTTATATTTTTTACTTCAGCGACGCTAGAAAAGTTTAGCTGCAGTAATCATTTAACGGATCCCAATTGATGCACTCGCCCCGCGATCACCGATTCGCTTCAATCGCGATAATGCCGCTCTCCTGTACCTGAAACTATAAAACTGGATGCTACTGCTTCGCTAATTCGAAACTGGCATCATCACAAATTACAATCTCCTCACACCCTCACCTACTCGCCGATAAGGATCTTCGAGGGTTCCGCAAGGGAATGGCAAATAACCCGCTATCAAAGGTTAGCGCTTAAATGGAATAAATTCGATGTTTCGATCTATACTTACAACCACAATATTATTTTAAGAATAGTCAGTATACATATTTTCTTAGAAATAATTAGTGTTTACTATCTACCATTTTGTTTTATGTACAGTTTCGTTATATCTGTTGTTGGAGCACGTTGGCTTTCCGATTCAGGATTCATTAATGTATCGTTATTGTTAATAAAAATGATATCCTCAAAATTATGTTAACTTTCGATATTCAATTACATTAAAACTTGATATTCAAATCAACTGACCTTACTCTTGGGATTCGACTGCATTGGCTCCTGTTTTTTAAATCAAATTGGATCTTAATATTCAACTGTATTGACTCTTAATATTCAAAACAACTGGCTTAACTCTTGGTATTCAACTGTACTAGCTGTTAGTATACTACCATAATGGCTTTAGTATTTAATCCAATTTAATAACACCGTTCTTAGCGAAATATATTAACTGTCCAGTACTTTAGCGAAACAACTCTACATAGAAACATTATGTAAGTATATTTCTAAAACCCCAACCTTACCTTTTTCAACAAAACGGGTTCCCTGTCTTTTGTGTTCGGACTTAATAATAGAGTTGTATTCGTTTTGTACTTTTTGGCTTCTTAGTAAATTATTTCTGTACAAATTTCGACTTTTGCTTCAAATGTCAAATTTATACAAAATTTGTTCAATGAATCACTCTTGAAAATAAACCTCGTATAGGTTTGAAACGTACGTGAGTTAAACCGGTACATGTACAATCATAAATATAAACAAAATCAATATATGGAACCTATGGGAAGAGAGTCCAACTCGCGCTTACTGGTACCCGCTTTTTATACCTTGCAAAAGGGAATCTTCGATGCAATCGACATTCTTTGGGTTGATTACTGAACGCCCGAGAGGCCAGATTTCATGACGCCATTGCCATTCACGCGTAGGCGAAAGTGATCGCTTGGGTGATATTATTTAAATGTAATCTTTTTTCGATACTTCTCGCTTCGTTAATACTCTCTACTTTATCTTATTAAAAATGGACACGGTAACTATTCCGATTCAGCGGTTTTCATTTCAAATTGTGTTTATGACAGCACTAAAAAATCCTTGTCTTTGGAAATATGATCCAATTTTAAAAGATATACGGATTCAATTATTTTTAGAACCTATATTACTTTAACCAAACAACCGTATTAAAGAGCCAGAGGACTATTATCCTTCTTCAGAGAATGTTATACTCCGTGAGACAGATAAATGAAACATATTAAAGTTCTGTTCCAAATATAGCAAAAAATAAACTAATTTCAGTTTTAAATATGCAATACCTACATATTACTACGATATTCGGAATATCAAACGAATAGATACAAACACGACTGAATCCCCCCAAATTGATAGTGTAAGCGCTAAATGTGAACCGAATAACAGCGAATAGAAATTCCGTTTCAGGTCAGAGCGAAGTAGATTATGGGGGAAGTATTCGAATTATTGTAGTATTAAATAATTGGTCGCGTGCCGGCGTCGCGGCGCCGATGTCAACGGAGCACAACACTGCATACCAAGGCGCACTGCGGCAGTACCTCCTACCTACTGAAAACTTTCAGCCAACTTGCAATAATTACTACCATATTATAAAACTTCGTCCCGAACAGCCATTTTCATTACATCACTTTTAACTACTTTGGACTTACAAAAAGTCACGTATTCTGCTAATGAAGTGGTGTGAAAAGGATTATCATTATAAAATGTCAGTGTGATATCGTCTCTACACATGTCGCTGTGATTTCAGGTCCACTGGTTGCAAAGCGCGACGGACAATGGAGAAGTCGTGGGTTCCAATCCTGGGTCAGATACTATTGGATTTTTCTAATTTAGGATTTATAGTAGTGACTAAAAGTCTGAATCTGAAAGCGCAATTGATAATGGACAAGTCGTGGGTTCCAATCCCAGGTCAGGTACTATTGAATTTTTCTAATTTAGGATTTCTAGTAGTGACTAGAAGTCTGAATATATGGCAGGTGTATGATAATAGGCTCACCGCCTATTCCATTGTGAGACGTACATCTAACTGGTGAAACGTCGGAGTGTACTGCTCTGACTATACTGCTCTGCCTACCCCTTCGAGGATTATAGATGTGTACGTTCCATTTTGTCTGGAACACGATTTTTTAAGTCATAAAAGTATTAGGATAATAAATATTCTTAAATAGTATGGTTAATGTACAATAAGCACATCAGTTCTATAAAAATATAGACATTCTCTGCCGACCCTGTAAGAAAGCTGGCGTGTGGGTATATATATACACAATATAGCACATAGCACCAGTAGCATAATATCATTTTTCATTTCATAGGCGAGTAACATTCAGTGCTTAAAATGAACTGCCAATGGCGTTACTACTAACGCTTTAACATTTTTAACGCTAATTGACGTGCATTTTTATTGACGCACTCACGTTGACTTCCATTTGCGTGATGGAAGGGCGAGAGATGAGTCGTGAGCACGTACGTCGGAATATAAGAACACGTTATATGAATACATTTGTGTAATATCAAGCACAACTGCAATATACTCCTAAAGTAACTTATAAATAATTATTTTTCGAACGCTTCGTAGGTCAAATGTTTGCAAGAACGACTGGTAACCGAGAGAATTTGGGTTCAATCATCGGATGTCTAAATTATTAAATTAAAGTCGCTGAAAGTAGCAAAAAATTTAACATATACACTGTTCACATCAAAATCAGTTTGAAATATTCATTGAGATGGATTGTCCACAATCATATATATACAGCAAACCCCTCATTTAATTTCAATTTTCATTTAATTTCAATCACCCATATAACATATTTCAGGAGACACTACATTTCATGAAATCTTAATAAATTCTTACTAATATTATCCCAGAGTTAACTGACATAATCATGTTAGGAGTTTGCACACTACTCGTGTATTACATTTCGCTTTTTAATACTGTGCGTATATTGTATTTAGATATTAACAATAATAATTATAATAATTCTTTCAAGGTCACCTACGTGATAAGCAAAGAATACGAAATGCCTAATATGTTTATCCTTACTGTTACTCCTTACATCCTTACTGTACTAACGCGTTTCTTATACATTTGTTACTCTCTGCATGCACGAAATAATTTGAATGAATAAATAAATGATATACCCCTGAGGCCGGTGTAGTCGCAATCGACAATAATTCATATTCAGTGTACTACATAGAGATTTTCATAAAAATTTAAATTCAAACATTACTCAGCCATGTGTTATTTTTCACTCAGTGTAAGGGAATACAGCTTTAATGGGACTTCTTATGTCGTTACACATTCATATTCGAGACACGTAAAAAATAAAATCCATTCAGAATCTTGACAGTTTCGTGCGCAGACACCGCGTTTCTAACTTATGTGTAATTTTGAGGTCGATGCGCGGAAATTATTAATGAAAATTCTCTGAAAAATATTTGTGTATATATAAAATTATATAAAATGTAACCAAACAAATTGTATTGAATACGTGACGTTATTTCGTAAATATACAATGAGAAATGTACTCGTAAATAAAAAAAGTATCATGTTTAAGTATTTATAACAAACGCCAAATTACTTTTGAAGGAATGATCTGAACTACGAAGTACATATATGTGGGTACACGGATATTTTAACTTGAACGTGGTATATGATTTGCTTTAAAGTAAAGTAGTTTTAAAATAAAAAGGCTATTATCGTCCAATATTTTTTTCTAAATCAGTATTATATCACATTTGTACAGTATAAAATAAGATATAAATAACATCAAGCCTGTATGCCTGAAGAGGTAGACATCTGTAAAAAATGTTCGTAATTCAAAAATATGAGAAACAAAGAAATCAAATTTTACATCAAAATAGTGGTAACATTACATTTTCATTTTTTATATATGTATTACCATAATAACTGTAACAATATGCCTGTCATCCCCAAAGAGGTAGCTAAAGGATTCCAGTACACTCCCACGTTTCATCGGTAATATTTACGTTCCACCATGAAATAAGTGGTGAACCTATTCCCTTACACCACGCACAGATTCAGGCCATCCGAGCCATTTTTCTAGAAATTTCAACATGGAAAAATCCTATAGTACCCGACCCAGAGATCGTAACCAGGACTTCTCGATCGGTAGTCGATTTTATCACCGTGACATTGTTTGTTATATAATTTTTTATGTCTTTCGAATAATGTGTATTCAACATTAACATGTTTCAGAATCACCATAAATTCCAGTTCAATAAACAGTAATTCACAGTTCTAAGTACGAAAAACTTTTTGTACGAAACAAGCAATCTGGTCCATATTTATTTTTTTCTAAATCCAATAAACTCGAAGATTCCTACATACAGCAGACTTACTCATAGTTTGGGAAAATATTATGGTGAAACGAGTGTTAGATATAAAGATGAAATTAACATCTGGACCGCAAACCTTAAGTATATTATATACATAAATATCTCATTCCCGGCCAGCATTTACTCAGATTGAAAGAAATTATACTAAATGAATGTCCATTACATTCGTTCCCATAAGTACGTAGCTAATATGTACCTATACTTTCACTATAAATTTAAACTATTTTATTATTGATTCCTATTGTAGTTAGGAAACCAATAGGGGGTTTGAAAAATTCTTACGAATTTCATGAATAATTTTATATTGAATTATTTCCTGCAATTTGTTCAAAGTATTGAATTGAGACATGTAACGTATCAAAGACGACGAACTAAAAATCGTGCTTACTGCATAGTACCTTCTTAATTAAATTTTGGTACATCTCTATATCAATTGTAAACTTTTACAGAATTATTTCTTATATGTTCACCAAATTTATATAATTATATTAAGTTTTAGATTAGAGTTGATATTCCCAAAGGGGTAGGCAGACTAGAGTGCTACACTCCGACCTGTTATGTAGTATGTCATGGAATAAGTGGTGTAATCAAATATCTCTACCCAAAAGGTTGGTAATGCATTAACGTACGTTTTTACCGCCATATTGTTCCTTTTATTAATAATAAAAATATTACCGACGATAAAATTCTATAACATTCTTATGTACTCAATACAAACGAGACACCGCGCCCGGGCGATATCATTTTAGGTAAAACCATCAGGTATCCATTTCTCATAAAGCCTACTCTCATTTTCGTTACAATGTTAATAAAAAGAAATGGAAAAGTTCTACGCGTACGCGTCAAATGAAAAAGTTATGGGACGTGATGATACTGCGAAGAGCGTGCAGCCACCTGGCGGGCGCTACAGAGAACTAATTACGAACTTCCAACTTCCTCAAACACTAAAATATTCTCCTAAAAACGTCACCTCGAGAGATACTCACGCGGAATCTTAATGGTGACTGGTTATTATTAAAGATATACATAAATATAAAGGCGAGCCCATTACACTTTGTTAAGGTTCAAAAGTTTGGAGACACGACTTTGAATAAACATGGTTTCGACATAATCGCGGATATTTTATTCATTTTGTCGGTCACAAATGAAATAATTAAGAACTAGCGCTGGCATATTTTAATTTTACTTGGTTTTAAATAAATATTTTACCTAAACTCAATTATTTTTCTCGGCTCCGGTTCTGGAATATACCTACAACACTGCCTAGCCCTGCCCTGCGAAAATATACATATAGGCGTGATGTTATATTAAGCTCGGTTATATAATTTTATATGTACATTTTAACAACGCCAAATTTGAGCCAAATCAAACTGAACCAATATGAACTGTGTGATTGATTTACTATAGACATCCCGTACACATCTTGATTATTCAATATCGTCATCACTTAACCCATGCATAGTTCGTTTAAACATTGGCAGTGTTGCATTGACATTAAGAATTTTACTAAATGATATCAATCTGGTCAAGATGGGATACGGTTGCTTTCATATCCCTCCAATAAACATTCGTAAAAACTGTGCTTACTAGACAACTTACAAAATGACCATCAGATGTATCATGTGATGTTCCAATAACTATCAAAGTTTTAATTTATTATCATTATTATGTCACCACACAGGGTCCCTTACGGGGTAAACAGCGAGTAGCGATCCACCATCTTTATCCTTACAGCCCAAACATTCTCCCACTTAGGTACATTCACAGTTAAGTTGACGACTATTGCATTGTTCAAAATAGCTGTCAACATCCAGAGGAAAAACGTAATAGTTTATAACAAGTAATTTTCTCTACGACTAATAGCTTATCTTTAACTAGTCGTTTAATATCCTCTTTAAGCTACATAGATATTAATAAAACATACACACCTACATATATGTATGTATGTGTGTATGTAGAAGTACGAGTATATTGGTTCTTGGAAGTATGACGCAAAGCCGCCCAAGAGAGCCGTGACTCATGCTCGAGCTCGCATTACGTCGAGCAATAAAGCTGAAGAGACCTTCTTCTGCTTAATTAAATTTATATACATGGTGTTAACATTATTATCGGTTTCCTACTTTGCGCTACACGTATTGTATATACATTTAAATACTGTATATCTTCACAGAAGCTGACCGCAGTGTGTATTATTTAGAGAAATGACTATTTTATGTTATGTTAATATAACTTATGCTTATTTTGGTGACATATGAGAATATTGATTGATTCGTGTTGTGAAGGAAACCAATTCTAAGACAAATAAATCAGATATTGTCTAATAAGGAAGTCAGATGTCGAAAATGCACATCAGATTTAAAAAAAAAGATATATGACACTCCATGCTCACTGCCTACCCCTTAAGAACATGGCATGTGTGCATAATTATAATAATAGTTATGTTATTTCGTACAGTTTATGGAATATCTCGATAAAAATAGTATAAATCGTCATTAAATATTGTTATTACTTGAACCAGGAAACTATTTTCGGCAAATAAGGACCCCAGCGGCCTTGATCATTGGAAATACCCGTCGCCCAGAGAGTCATGACTCAAACATCAGATCTCGTTACGTCGTAACCCGAACTTACTTTCTCGAAAAATATACTGTATAAGAAATATAATTTTGTTGTATTTCAGGCTGTGTCGTTGATTTGATAGTCGCACCTACCCGTCCAGGGATATGCTGGCGCAACGTCACGTTATACATATGTCTCTATTTATTTACACCATCATTACCCCTGTGTCTAGAAATTATTCTATAACTTATATCTATTCAGAAAATTGACCTTCATCTTTCGAAACAGTCCGCCCCAAGGGAGCTGTGACTCACAGCCCACTCGGCTAATTACTCTTATAAAGTTAGTGTTTCGAAAATTTCGCTATATTGTTGGACATTTATAATATTTTAATAAGATATTTACAGCATAATAATTCCAATGACTTAACCAACAAATACCTAGAAATGAATAACAAACATGTCGTATCCAAACACGCATGACTCATACCTAAGATTGTATTGGCCTGTACCAAAAGCCTTTTTTTATGTACGCATGATTACATAATTGGAATTATACGAGTATATGCATAGAAAGTGATTGGCAACGGTTGGATGCGAAGAGCGATCTAGCTCATTGAGAGAGAGACCTATGACCAGCTGTGAACAGGGATACGTTGACCGTGACAATGATAATATATCGAAACATATATGTATGTATTATAATTTACATATAAATATTTAATTTAGATATATAATTCACTTTAGTTGACAAAAATCCCAGAGGTCTTGATTATTAGAAGTTATCGCCCATCGAGGGGCATAACTTGCGCTATATTCCCTTTGGTACGTAGTCTGTACAGAGATTATTATACAGAATTCTTAAATGATGATTTTTATGACTAGCTGATACCCACGATATCGCTTACATGCATTACTTATATAACGATGTATATTATGTGCAGAGAAAAAAATTCAATAGGTTGTAAGCAAAAATATTCTTTGCTTAGAACATGTCTTTGTAAAAAATGTTAGGTACTTCTTTCACTGTTTGTAGCTAAGGCCGAGCTTTTCATAACAATAAAACACATCACTGAATACTTAGTGCTTATAAAACAAAATATATTTCTTAAAACAGCACAATGGCAGATCAGTATTATTTTAATTATGAAGTTTTTATTTATTAATGCAATACTATGTCTAAGGAATGAGTTAATCGAAGATTTATGGCTGGCAACGCGGTAGTAATGCCTCCGGTGATGCAAATGTCCATAGGCGACGGTGACCGCTCACCATCAGGCGGCCCGTTTGCCTGTTTGTCTGAAAAAAAGATTGTCATTAGTTTAAGTAAGACAAAATTAATAAATTCATTAAAGATAGATGAAAGTAAATGATAAAAATTATAGCATCCATCGAAGAAAATTTAAATTACAAAATCAATCAAAGAAACAAAATTTTAAACTTCGTCGAGGACAATGGCAGTTCTAGACTACGGGAGGAATGACCTGCCGAAGTGTTTGTTTCGTTTCTTAATATGAAGTAAATGTTCAAACACTTACCGATATGAATCCTCCGAAGCCCCCGTTTGGACAGTTATTGGCTACTCGTCGGCCAATTGACGCTCAAACGCAATATCCTGCTTCGAGTGTTTAAGGATTTATTGTGTATCAACTTTTTAATTCAACGTTTCAAAAGTCATAGCATTCCTTTAATATTTATTGTGGTATGAAATAAAATTATAACATACGAGTATATTTCACTGTTTAAAACTGAACAAACCACAGTCCTCTGCCTTCTCCTTTGGGAAAATTAAGCGTAATGTTATATTAAAAATCCGGCTATACGTTACTTGATATGTACATGTGCATTTGTAAAAAAATATTCTCATAGTGATTTCCAATAAAATATTTAAAGAACTACCGCTGAAAATTTATTCTATTATGCATTTTAAAAATATTTTTAATTTGTTTACTTAAATTTTTTTATGTTCAATTAATTGATTATCGCATATACAGCTAATTACTAAACGTAATATAATTATCTAAAACTTGATAATCAAAGTGGTTAAAACGAAAAGAGACCTTACAATAATTAAGGTACATTTTCAAACTATCTTATTAAACCATTACTAACAACAGTACCTACCTTACACTGAATGAGGTATGGTCACGGGTATACACGCATTAATGACCTCGTTGGCACAACGGTCGGCAGTAGATAAGTAATAATGCAGTTAAATTGCGGTCTACACGTTCGGACTGACGCCTTATCAACTGCAATATCCGTTTATGGACCGCATCACCCTGCTTGTGAAACAACAAGCAGTGCTTAAATGCTGTATTTCTCCTACGACGTTATAACGTCACATCTTCAATTACAAATATATTTTTTGTTAAAATCATGCTTGTCGCTATAACTGTGTTAAACTGTGCTTTATATTGTAAAAAGTTAATGAGTAAAGGCATATTAAGGTTGAAGAAAGAAATGTTGTAAGGGCATTATTCGATTTAATTTAACATCCAAAGAAAAATTTGATGCTTTTTAAAAATAAAAACCTAATTCGATGTAAACCAAAAAAAAATTTTTCAATTTACCATTCCAAAGTTTCGGAAAGTAGGTAACAATAATATCATAGATCAACCCCCAAAAGAAAAGCTCTGGGTTGTTTTTCCGGTATTTTTAAAAATCGAGCTTTTCATCCTCCCATCAATCGACATGGGACTCGCACTCGCACTGGGTTCGAGCGAACTCGCACGAGGAATGTCCTAAACATTGTATTACATTCGCAACACGTAAAATATAATATCCCGCACACAGTCAGCGTACGCGTAGCGAGGAAATATCTAAATGTAATTTCCATGCGTTGTCCCGCAATGTTTTTCCAGAAAATATTAACATGGAAGGCAAGGGGCTGGAATCTCTCCTAAGTAAGTTGCAAAAAATGTACGTGATTTTACTTCAAAGTCCCTTTTGTCTTTATGGAGGGAAGGCATAAAAGTACAGGCACGCGAATGGCACATACGAAAAAATTACGCCGCGTAATGATGATGTGCCCGCACTCTCCTTGAAAACAAAAATATTTTCTTTTACAGTGACAGAAACGTATTCAACTAACAACAAACAGGTTTATTATTCTCAACCTCTCGTGCTCAGACAGCGAAATGGCGTGGAGAAGCGCACTATAACTCATCACTGAACTATACTCTCTTCCTTTTAAACCCGAAATTTCTTAAGTTCTGTTTATAGTTCTCGAGACATAGCCTTTTTAATAGAAACATTTACTTTTACGTACTTAGTTATATATTCGCACTCACCTCACACTAATTTAATGTTGTACTTCGTTGAAATAGCTTTGTCCTAAAACTAAATAGTGTCGCATTTCGAAGCTAAATGTATACCTCATTAAATGATGTTGATGATATTGATATGTTAATGTTGACATTTTTGATGATAATGATGATTATGTTGAAGATGATGTTGATGATAATATTGATGACGATGTTGATGGTGATGTGAATGGTAATGTATATTATAATTATGAAGTGAATGAGGCATTTCGTATGAGTAAAAAACTCGGTACCAAAATTAATGATTGCCCCATTTGGAAGCAAGAAGTATACACAGCTTTTAGCCTTTGTATTTACAATAGAACATTAACTGTTAATTGCGTTGAAGAGGGAAATTTTATCAGTCTCATTATCAGGAACTGCGGGGTGCGGAGAGATCGCCGCGGGTGTCCTCCGATACACTCATGTACTGAGTGTTTGATTCACTTAATATATTTTGCCACTAATGCGTTTCCATTCCACGTAATCGACTCGAGAAGGAAACTTATTCATGCCGAGACTCTTATTTAGCTTCCAATGGCCACGTTCGACGAAATTGGGCAGCTTAGTTCGGTAATATAAAAACGTTCTTGCCGATTCAAGGGAAAACACGAAAGTTTTAACATGCAATGAAAATGTTTGCGGTAACTGCCGGCTTTAGAGCTCGGGTTTTGTAAATAAGTCCTTCGTATTAACATAATTCGGTAGTTTTCCATAAACTATATAGTTTTCATTAAAGTATAACAATTTTATCGCATCTCTTTTTACGCAAAAGTTAATAAGCTGCCGTATTTTCTCCATTAACTCTCCAAATTACTGGATCGTAAAGGAGAGTGTTTTTATATTAACATAATCTTATTTTTTATGAATAACTTGTGATTGCCC
>DWDT01000233.1:0-24295 GCA_018245595.1 Microceris scylla
AAATATATTTTTGGTGCGATAAATAAAATCAATATATATAAAAATGAATGTTTGTCTGTATGAACTTAAAAACTACTATACCGATTATTATGAAAATTGGTATATATATGTATTTGTATGTTGGCGTAGCCACGCGCGCCGGGTACAGCTAGTACCTAATAAGACAGAATATGAGTGGAGATAATTACTCCTCACTCCATATTCTGAGTACCACTTATAAGTCACTTGAATATCGACATTAGGCGTAATGCAAAATATATTAAAGAATCTCATAGAAATTAATTGTTTTCATTGTCAGAATTGCTTACAAATGGTCTACCTTCGATCGAAATAAATAGTATATAGTGGACATCCTTTTCATCCGTTTTGATAAATTTTTTCTTGAATAGACGTTTAGATAGAAAACGTGTAAAAATAATAAAATCAATATATCGTTGACAATAAGACTGCCTTGTTGGTGGGAGTGGTTGCAAATGCGATTGCCGATCGGGAGGTCCTGGATTCAATTCCAATCTCGCGTCGTGTACTTTTGGATTTTTGTAATTGAGAATTTTTAGTAGTGAGTCTGTGCCCGGTATATGGCAATAGGCTGACCACCTATTCCATGAGACGTAAACGTAACTGGTGAAACGTGGGAGTGTACCACACTCTGCCTACTTACATTAGATTACAGGCATGATGTTACGTTTTCTATATATCGTTCTAATGCTGGAGCTCGTAGATAGATAACACCTAAAATTATCTGTTAATAAAATGTTTGTATTCCAGCAGTGGAATTGTAATGGGTTGAAAAAAAAAATGTTTGTAACCTTTAAAATGTCATTTATGTTATCGTTAACTTTTTACGTGATCATATAAAAGATTTTTATTATTCGTGATTAGCTGTGGCATACAATATATGGGCAATAATTATTACGTAAACCCTTATCTGATAGTTTCAGAACTGACACACATAATCACTGATGACGTTAATACATATCACACATCAGCAGATATAATATAACTGTCATATTATGCATGGCCAATGTATACTTATCATATTCAGTACTACATCAGAGCATACTACGTGATTAGAGGGCGTGTTCATTTCGGTTGCTATTGTGAAACGATCGACGACACACTGGCCAATAGTCTCGAGAACCTTGAAATTTCAAGAATGTCCGCGGTAGCGAAGTCTAATAGCATATTCTTTAGAAGCAAAGGACTTGAAGTCACACTACCGCTAGTTCTGGCGGCTTTCAAACTGTTAACAAACAATCGAAATAACGAATCTATTTACCCAGTTCGCATTATACTATCGTTCCACTTAACTTCAAAAAGTCACTGAAAAATTACCTTATAGTCATACAGCTAATTATTAAGGGGGAGCGGGGGGCGGTTATATATTCAGTGTAGTAATGAAACCATGCCAATTTGTCCTTAGAGCTTTAAGTACTTTATTCAATAAAATCAATGCAGAGACAAAATTTCAATTCAATAGAATCAATAAAACTGGTGTAGAGAATATGTCTCAAACTTTTTACAATACGTACAACGTTGTACGTTTCTTACAAGTCAACACAAGTCATCTAGTGACAAACGTCAAGTGCATTATGTAATATTTTATCTAATATGACCATAATAATATTTGTAAATATAGAATTGATTTTTACAGCATCACTTCAAAGCCGTTGCATTCGCAAAACCACAATGTTACATTTGGCTAGCTTTATTATTTGTTGTCGTTAAGTCTACATTTACAAATGATCTGTTATATTTGTCACTACACAACCCATTTCACATATTCCCGAGATACACCAATATACCGTAGTTTAATGAAAATTGATTTACACACGGGTACACCACACAACTAAAGTTTGTTTAATTGTTTCCAATTTACACAATTCGACGTGAGTAGTAAATGGCAAATATATAATGCATATGATAAATTTAAATTTTTATTTTAATTGAATGGAAGACAAAATATTGTGAATATTATTGCAGAGTACCCACTATAATACAAAAGTGTTAATTGGTAACTAGCGCTAGTAAACAGGGCTGTGAATGCTATCAGCGAAATACGAAAAACTTAATCTACTTCCATTACTGCAGGCACATGGTTATTTATAACACTTCGTTACGACACTACGATTAAGAAAAATACATATGTCAAGACATTGTAAATATATTTTTACATTTTAACGGCCAGTTACCGATGCTTAGAGTGGCGTTTATTTGATCCTATTGAAAATACAAGTAAATCATTACCTACTGATTATCTGTCGGTACATGAAAACAATATAATATAAATAACGCACTCCTTAATAAAACAATATTTGCTTAAATATGTCTGTGCTTATACAACGAAGATTACGTGGTTATATTAAAAATTGCAATTGCCAAAGGACAGCATATGGATATTCGTTAATATTGTATACTGCTCTGATGGGACACATGTTTGTATAAATCTCTACATTCTACCAATCAAATTGACATGTTACATTTGAAATTATTCATAAAGTATAATATGTCCTGACACACGAAACACATGACATAAAAATATATTAGGACCAAAAGACCCACAGTGAAAACGTTAATATAACAAACAAACTCAAGCCAAATCCATACAATTCAAACCATCAATGTCCCTCAATTTCCAAACAAAATTATGCTACACATCAAATGAATAGGTACCCCACGTACTCATACAAGACCTATAGAGCGGAATTACGATTAAAACGATAAAAAGCTACACAACAAATGATGATAATAAAATTAATATTGATGACGACCATCGTATCCTATTTTAAGTATATCATAGACAGTAATGATGATGATGATAGACAGTGGCTGTAAACACGTAAAAAGTCAACAAAAAATCCTGGCATTGTTTTAAAGTGATCATTCGCACAGAAGGTACTTCTTTCATCATGTGACGAGAATGATCAAACAAGAAACACCTGGTTGTGTATCAATATTCTCATCTGCTCACAGTCCACTTTTTCGGCCTTAAGGAGCCAGTTGTTTTCACATTTAGAATCATTTACTCGCGTTGTAATATAACATGTAAATTAAATCGAGGGTGTGACTCGTTGAATTAATTAATGCAGGTTTCTTTTTTTCATTGATTTATATCTATTGCATTAACCGATTACAACATTGTATTCGCTTGTACAAATTGTACGATTTTTCTAATAGAGATACACGTATGATCTATTTTTATATAGGAGCTTCACACTTAATACGTTCTGTAAAAACGCTCCATAGATCCCATACTTTCGCAATCTCAGTATTTACATAACCCATGGACCACGCGCAGGTTTTATGTAACCTACAAGTAATCAAAATATATTATTTTTTGGTAACAACGATTCCATAAAAATCCTATATTATTTCACAAGGCATTAATTAGTCTGCGACCTATTCGTGTTAGTTCGGTATACATTGATATATAATATTTGCTTCAGTGATTTAGAATAAAGAATCCTATCTACGTATTATTTTAAAATAATACAATGTAAACAAAAAATTAAATGGCAGAATACTACTAACATCAAGGGTTTTGATTTGAGATATAGAAACACGTACTTAAATATTATATGCATTTACGGATTTTATTCTCATTACAGTTACGCATCACAGATATTTTTAGTAAAATTAGTTCCTCGATTTTGGACACGGATTATTTAATCGTTAACTAATACGTGATACTAGTAAATTAAGCAACGATAATACAAAAAAAAAAAATATATTACGGACATAGGTTTTATGGTGTTGCCAGAAAGCCAGCTAGCGAACTCCCAGTAGCACATAATTAAAACTGTGACCAACCCAAACTGAGAACGTAGCCGATAATTTCACTACCTTTAGAGACAATAGATAACAGTCGCTGTAGATAATATACGTACAGTACAAAAATATGTTTTTTGGTGTTCACCCTCTATGCAATAGAAAAACAATAAATAATTTTTCCCTTATTTTTTACATAACACAAACTATTAAACAGCTTTAAGCTAAATTCATTTCATTTCATTAAAATTATAATTTTAATTTAATAAGGTGCCCTTTATTTACATGAAATCTACTATTAAATTAAGTAGAATATGAAGAGCAAATTTGATAGTACAATTCAAAATTCGGGTCAATACCATAGAAGGAAGAAAATATGTAACACTCATACTGTAACCAAAATATTGCATCACATACTACACACTGATATCAAAATGATCATATTTAATTGTATTTTTATTCATATTTAATTGTATTAATTGAAGTTACATTTGTTAACTTAAAAAATTCTTTTGGAATATGTTCATAATTTTCTGTTTTACAAATATTTGCTCAATTCAATTAACATTTTCAGTGCCATGTTATGAAACTTTATAAGGATAATTAATAATCATGTAAGAGCTGAGGAAACTAACTTTTGTTTGCTGCACTCAGTTCCAAAACAACAGACTCACAATATTGAATATAATTGCCATAAAAATTAGTCAAAAAATATCAAGTACTTTTAATGTTATGTTTTTAATTTGTATTGGGGAAGTTCAACATAGCATGTTAGCCAGATAACATCAGTTTAAGATTAATGCGAAAATATCAACAGAAAGCTTATATTTTCCGTCAACAAGGTAATGGATATTATCTCATGTGTACAGTTGTGAATACTAATAATAACATAATGGTTGGGCTTGATAAACAGTAGTTTCAAAATACTAAAAGTGGTGCTATGAAAAAACATCTTTTGATTATTTAGTAAATTATTGAATGTTAAACATTTCCTCCCAAACAAATAAAGCTGGACAATGGAATACAAATTTTCAATTAAATGTGCCAATATAATATTTATGTATTTTGAATTAACATATTACATTACTTAAATCAGGTTCATCTAACAGATAATTTAATAATGATAGGACCAACTATTAATAGAAATGATTAGTCATTTCTATTAATAGTTGGTGATTTCATCATGTCTACTATCACTGGACCCCTCATTCTAAACCAAACATTAAGTCCATATTATTGTTTAAAGTAACTTCAAGATATCATTTAAATTTTCAACATTAATATGAATCTCGAGAGGAAATAGGTACGATATTCTTTAGACAATGAATTCTACTTTCTAATTACATTGTGTCACTTGTCTGGGTAGTATTTACAGTCTTGAATGTTTGTACAGACATCTTTTAAATAAGGTGTACATTCTTAAACCTGTAATTGATCTAACTCTATAACTAGGTACCCATTCAATAAACAATTCCACTTCGCTTAGTCACAAAAATATTCTACCCATTTATTTCGTCAAAAATAGACATCTATCCTCATTTTAAGCCACATATACTGAGGAAACATACATAATAAATTTATAATAATCAACATTATTTGATAAACAATGATAACAATCAATAGACCTCTATTTTCTCTATACAAGTATGAACGCTCAACAGTCTGTTGTAAAAACATATACCTATTAATGTACAAAAGCACAGTATGCTTAATCTATGATAGGTACTTACAGTTTTGAGGGTGTTCAATTATTACATTTTAATATAAATATTGTATATATATGACTATGTATAATACATTAAGCAAACTCAGAATCTGATACATTAACAAAAAATTCAATGACTTACATTTATTAGTAAAATTATTGCTTTATGTAAGGTACTTGTATATTCTAATTTTGTATATTTGTTCAGTAGCGCCACAAGACCTCCTTTATAATATATCAACATAATTTTATAACTCAAACTCTAAGTTGTTACAAGTTCAGAGTGATAATATCAAAAATATTTACATGGTAAATGTGTCAGATAAATATGCAAATCACTGAATATATTGTGTTTATAATGTAGCCACAATGAAACATTTCTAATTACAAAATTAGCTAAGCAATTTCATGTCATAATCTGTCAAACTGTAAACAATCAGAAAAGCTATGTCACATCTGCACTATACTACAATGTAATTAGTTAAGGGGTTAAACACTATTTTCAATTAAAATTACATGGAACAAAGAAAAAGCACACCAACAATTATTTCAATATTTTAAATATAGATATAGTATCTACATTTCAAATGAACGAACATCCACTTGAACTACTCCATTACAACAATAAAGATTTCAAGAAAAACAACAAAACACAAGCAATGCCATAATAAATTAAATAACATCAGTAGGAAACCACTTGTCACCAACAGAACAACCCATTTGTATTGTAGATATAGACAAATTATAATTATCTAATTCTGGCTACAATCACAGAAATTATTGTGAGCTTGTCAGACACTGGATCAAACGGAGTGGCCTTGGGATTGGTGCCTCTGTCCCCACTGACTAGAAGGTCCCTGAGCAGAATTACCTTGTTGCATCCATGACAGAAAGTTGGGAGGTGCCGGTGGAGCAGATGAGGCAGGACCTGCAAAGGCACCTTGCTCTGAGCCCCCAGACGGCATGTTGTTGATTAGACCCCATCCAGCTGCCTGATTCAATGCTGCTGCCACTAGAGCCTGGTTAACTGGCAACCCGCCCATGCCCAGTGGCATGCTACCTCCTTGACCCTGTCCACCTCCACCAGCCACTGCTGTTTGGCCATGTTGACCTGACATACTCAAAGCTTGCATATTCACCATGTCCATGTTACGGCTGCTCCAAGAATTATTGTTTGAAGCATTGTGTGGGTGACCTTCCTCATAATTTCTGCTTGGTAAGTTACGTTGATTAGTGCCACTCTTGTTTTGCTTGGGTGATGCATTTGACACATTGACAGAAACACCCTTTATGATGTGGTCTTGGCCACATAAACTTTGTGCTACTTCTGGATCCAAGAACGTGATGAAACTAAAAGCCCTAAACGGTTTTGGGATGAAGACATCTGTCACTTCTCCAAACTGAGAGAAATATTCTCTCAGATCGTTGGCTGTGAGCTCTTCGGTGCAGCGGCCCACGAATACTTTGCACGGCATTGATGTCACCGAGCCCTCCTTCGAGTTAGGTATCCGTACGTCACACCATCGCCCATCGATCATATGTCTCTGCGCCAAAACTCTCATTTGAGAAGTATACGATGAGAATCGGATAAACGCGAATCCTTTCGACATCCCCGTTTTAGGATCTCTTTTGAGCTGAGCCATTAAGACTTCTCCGAATTTCTCAAAATACTCCCTAACAGTCTGTTCGGTAGCTTTCCATGGCAAGCCCAGAACTATTAAATCGGAGCACAGATTATCATTTCTCTTGTTTTTAGAAGAAGAAATTTCCGAATTTTCACCCGATTTACGTTTATTCTCCTTCGGAAAGCTGCAAATGTACAACTGATTACCCCATCCTTCTGGCGGAGGATACAACCTTCCGTCTCTTAATCTTATTCCACGAATGTTTTTAGTTTCAGGGTGTCGATATCTCAAACCGCAGCATCCGGGAAATTGCGCTGAAACTGTTGTTAACATTAGTGTCCCATCTTCTTCGATTGGAAGTTCTATGGGTTCTTCGTTTTCATCTTCGGCCACGGGCAAATACTCGAAGGACATTATTTCTTAATCATGAACAATATTTAAATAATAATTGGTAAAAATAAACACAGATGTTACACTTAAGATTAAAATAAAACTGTACAATTCCTATTTCTTATAAATATAAAATTGTTTAAACGTCAGCCACGGGTTAGGAACCCATTGCAATTTGCTAGTTGAAAACATAGTAGGATCAAGCAAATTTGACACTATTTTAAGGTAAAGATAAGTAAAATTCCTAACAGTACTAGTATCAAATATACTTAGTCACTCTATATTAATAGACAAGACAACTTTCTAAAATTGATGTTTTAATAAAAGTGTTGCTAGAATTTACAGTTTTGGTTTTTTAATTAAAGCTGTGGATTCTACGTTTTGTCTCAATTCCTAAATCACGAAATGTGATTGTATGTGCATATAATTAATCTAATTAACTGCACGAAAAATATTCATTTTTATTATTGATGAACACAAGTTTGGAATACGTAAAAGGTAGGCATAATAGTTTTCTAAGGACTAAATACTATTCAAAAGTAGAAATATTAATATGATATGTATGTAATATCAAACAAAACACGTTATTAATATTATAAGTTATTAACACGTTATAATCCCTGAAGGGGAAGGCGGAGGAGTGTAGTACACTTCCACGTTTCAACAGTTACGTTTACGTCCCATGGAATAGGCGGTGAGCCTATTGTCATATACTGGGCACATAACGAAACTCCGAAACATTATTAAAAATTCTTCCAAATTATCAGTTAAATAAATTCAATGGTACGATCAACAGTCGCCTTTGCGACCATTTGAACAATGAAGGCAATAGACCAATAACATTTTCTGAATCTGAAAACTGAGGTAACTACTTCTCGGAGACTGAAAGGTAATGTGTTATTAGACTGAATGCGTTTGCTTTGCAATTTAAATACATTTCGAATATTTTACAACTGTTTGGTCCTGTATCGAATTATTTTAGCATTTTGGGCGCCAAAAAGATTTAATTCTATTGATAAATCAGTTTGTCTGGTAACATTGGGTAGAAGGCGCTAGAGTTTACATACAATCTATGTCGATGCTACCTACTCGATTACAGGATTATTATCTGTTACTTACGACAAAAGTATTAATTTGGAAAAAGAGTACTGTATAATAGTATGTTTAAAATAAGTATGAATTATTTGAAATAAATACACTTCTTTAGAAAACCACTGCGACTTTTAAATGCCTGTAAATATTAATTTAATTTAATATGTTCATTCGTCATCATGATCATCATTATCAGCCTACTCCCGTCCACTGCTGGACATACGCCTCTCTAATAGCACGCCACTGAGCTCGATCTTCAGCTCTGCGCATCCAACCACTGCCAGCCACTTTGCGTATATCGTCACTCCACCTAGCTGAAGGGCGCCTACGCTACGTTTGCCAAGTCGCGGTCTTCACCCGAGCACGTCTGCTCCAGCGGTTATCGGTTCTGCGACAGATGTGACCAGCCCACTGCCTCTATTAAAGGATTAGCAAAGGATATGTTCAATAATTACTCAATTTTACTCCAAAATCGATTGTTGTCGGATTACTGTCAGTGTAGTATTTTATTCCATCTCCGATTTTGCCTTAATCGATTTTAAAGAAAAGGTACAAAAATATCTGATTCTGTGTTTCTCTGTGGACAATATAAACGTATAATATTTGATGCATTGTTTTTAAATGTATTTAGCTTTTTGATTGCATGTATTTTAAGACGAATTATTTGCACTGTGCATTAAAATATCGGAATTGATAATCGGCTGCATCTACCTTAGATAACGCTTAGTAATTAATTTTAACATAACCTGCATGTCAGTAGTCAAACAAAATTCAGAACTTTGTTGTGCACTACATGTACAGTAATTTATTTGTTGAGATGTGAAATTGTTTAGTGTTTTCAGTGGTCCTTTTAAATTTACTATGGATGATGACTCTAAAGATTTCAGGAAAAATAAACCACAACAAAAGTTTTATAAACCTGGTAGTGGCCCTCTCAGACGATCTAGATATGGATCGGACGCTAAGACGGAGTCGTATTATTTAGAAAACGGTCATAGAATGCGAGATCAGAATTTCTACGGTTCGCAAAATTCTGTTAATGGTGAAACATTGAGTGACAATTCTCGGGAGCAATTTGCGCCAAACGGTCGATATAAAAAACCAGAACAACAACTGTATGTGCCTAGAGCCGCGGACACTGGCTCGGATGTTGAAAGACAACCCAGATCGTCAGCAAGAAGTGATAATTCTAGTCAATACAACAATAGAAGAATGTCTAACAAGCAAGAAAAACATGGATCAAGTGGTACAGGGTCATATTCCAGAGGGGGCTCTGGAAGGGATTATCACTACAAAGATGGAACCAATAATGATATTAATTTTAATAGACATTATAGGCAAGTTTCTGAATCAAGGTCTATCTCACCTGCTCATTCTATTCAAGATAACAGTTCTGTTGATCGTAGGAACCATAGAGATAGCAGGAGCATGGAAACTTGGGCAGGCAGACAGAAGTCAGGGTCTGGTGGTAAACCTCCTTCAGGCAGACGAAATTCAGCAGGTTATCCCACTGAGTCCAGACCAAAACACATTGTAAATTTAGAAAATATACCCCCACGATTTAGAAAAAAGTTTTTAGAGCAATCTGGCCACCATAGCTTTGAAAGTGTGGATCAGTTAAACAGAGATAGATATAATGTGAATCAAATGAGTCAATCAGCTTATAATCCTGGCCAGTTACCTCATTCTAATGCAGGCTGGTCTCAAACATTGCCTTCTAGAGGAAGAGGTAGATTAAGAGATAATGATCATTTTGATAGAGAGAAGTTCTTAAATTCGTACATGAAGAATAATGATGTCCAGCAATCAAGGAGGTCAACACCAAGCGGTTCATACTTAAATTTATATGATCCTAGTACTTCAGTGGACAAAAACATAATGGAAAATGCTGCACCTGTGGACAATGTCTATGAAAATCCAGTAGAAGCAGACAGCTGTGGTGAGATTGTAGGGTAGAATATACAGTAGATTGTTTTAATAAGTATACCATTAGTTATTAAGTAATTTTTCTACTTCAGCACCCAATAACGGAGATTGTAATGAGGAGTCAAATGTTAAGGAATCAAGTGACAAGGAGGTTGAAAATGAGGAGCTGCAGAATGACAGTGAATCACTTTCACACATTTCTGCTAATCTATCGGACATGACAAATTTGGTAAGACAAATGTTATTGACAACTGATAAGAAAAATCTGGTCAGATATAATGTAATTAACAACAACCTCTGTATTTGTCCACATTTAAAACATTTTCACTCATTGCAACTGCAGGATACAAATAAGTCTTATGATAAAATCCATTTGAATGAAAGAACTATGTATATCACTCATTTGCGACTAGAGTGTAACATCTCAAAAACACTATCTTTCAAAAAACTGTTCGTAAAGTCTGAAATTATAATGATTTTATCACTCTTTTTAATATTCTAGTATGTATCTAACAAATTTTACTCTAATTTAACTCTTCAAAATAGATGTCTGTTTAGGCAAAATTTGGAGAAAATTATTGATAACCAGTTCTTATATGGCTAAAACACAGACAGTGCTCAGCATCTTATCTTTTTTCCCTTAATGTAAATCTTTTAACACAAACAAATAGCTAACATTTTCTATATTTTGTTATATTACTTATTGTACTAAAATTGTCATTACAATAGGTAAATATTTGAGAGAAAAATGACTGTTATTCAGCTCTCATAAAAATTACCAAACTATCTTGCATAAAATTCATTTAAAAAATTTATGAAATTTTTAAAGTATACTAACATTTGTAAAGTATACTAACTATTTGGTTACATTTTTGCTAATTATTATTATATCTGTGTGTGTGTGGTGTATATGAGTATTATTCTTTATCTTTATCGTCAGCCTCTAGATGTCCACTACTGGACATAAGCCCCACCTAATCGGCGCCACTCCTTCCGGTGCTGGGCATTCGCAATCCAGCATGCATAATCAGTATGTTTTTCTTTATCTTACCAATGCCTACTTCGTTGAACTACTTTTTCACAAAGGAATATTTACAGTTTGGTATACATTTCAATAAATTTGATTTCACATTCATGTCACATCTGTATACTTCGACATTGTTTGTGACCTCTTTTAAATCATACATTCATGTATTATAAGTTTTATGTACATTTCTAACTATGGACTCAACGTAGATGCTATTTATATTCCAATATTTATTTTGTGATAATAAATCATTATGTCTTGTGTACCACACAATATGAATAATGTGAGCTAGAGACTGTAAAAGAAATAAAGTGTTTTCTGTGATTGATTCTGTTTTGTTTACAAAGTGAACAACATCCATAGCAATGTGTTAAAACCATATACTTTTATCTGATGTATTGCTTCAGTTCTGCCAATATTAAAGGGAATGTGATGATAATTTTCATGTTTTTCTGCTGTTCACATAGATAAATCCAAATGTATATTCATGTCCTGTAGTGAAAATGTGTGAAAACATTTAAATGTGCATTTACATCCACTATTGTTTAAACCAGTGTTTTTCATTCTGTGGCTTACGGAGCCTTACTCGGTTCTAATTTTTATTACAGTGAAACACAATTTTAGTAAGAAGAAACGGCTTGCTTATTTTTCAAAAAATGTCAAATCGTGGTGGTATGTTTGAAATGTTACTAATTAAATCAGTTCCTAATTGAAGATTATTTCTATTTTTAATTTCAATGTCTACCATTTGAAGAGAACGTCAACTCGCATAGATATCAAGTGGCGAATGGCACTAATAAATAATTGAAGAGCTTCTGAGAATATTCTCGTTTCCTTTTCATCCAAAACAAGTCAACAGTTTGCTAATAAAACTCCACTTTAAGTGTGTCGTCAGCAGCTAAATCTATAAGATTTTCTTTCATATTTGTAGTGAGATCAGACAGTTCTATTGACTTGTCTGAGAAAGGGTTTAGAATCCATCTGTACCCATTGTCAGCTTCAGAGCGCAACTCTGGAAAGTATGTTAGTTGCTTTTCTTGCTGATTATGCAGGCTCTGTATCATGCAGGGAATCTGAACTTATACCACAAGCGAGTGAACTGTCTTCAACAGTCTTCTGATGACATAGAATTGAATCTAACATACTGTTTTGCAGAGAGGTTGACCATAAATGTAGTGTTGCATGAAATGCTTTTATTTTATCTTTCTTTGTTAAAATATTTTCATTTCTACCTTGGAGATTCTTTTCATAATAAATACAGGTACCGAAATAAAGAAAGTCATAAATGTAGTATCTTAATTATATTACTAATTTTGTTTTTCTGTGTCCCAACGAGAGGATCGCCAGCATGTTTTAACCTTGAAACGGGTTGTGTATTCAAAAACTGAGAAATACTGGTTTAAGCAATAAAAAATTTATATGAGTATATTCAATTTTTCTTAGGGGAAATTTCATAACTAAACACTTAGTAACTGATAATATCAATGTATAATATGATTAAATTAATTTGTGTCTTATTTAGGACTGGACTGAAGAAGTTGAAAAGAACATAAAACTTGATGACATGTGTGATACTGCGACTAGTTTTTCACAAAACATAAGACCGTCCATACCCGAAGAGGTGAGGCCAATTGAATCTCGAGAATCCAAACGAAGCGGCAAGTCACGTCGTAGAGATAAGAGGTAATTATATTATTACAAACAAATACATTAGATGAGTACTGATGAACGAATTGTATTTATGAATTCACTATATCAATTTCTCATATGTGTTATCGTCTTTTTTGAGTATATATATATATAAACATATAAATAATTTTATATATCAAACACTATATGGAACCAAATGGATTCAGATAAGTTAGTAATGCTTTAAATATGTACATAACATATACAAATATATGTATATATAGAAACATTTAAAAATTAAACCTGATAAAATTTTTCTACAGGAGCTCAAGTAGAGGACATAGAAATGCTGAGAAAAAATCAGAGAGACACAGACGAGACAGCAATGTCAGTACACACTTTGATCCAGAACGATGCAGGAAGGATAGCAATGTTAGCATTCAGCATGAAGCTGCACTCTCAGGCTTAAAACAACGTGAGCGGGAGAGACGAGACAGTCACAAGAGCAATAGGTCCTCTAATATTGGCAACAGTAGGGATGATCTTGATCGTTGGCGTTCATTGAGATCCTACAGTCGTGAGCATAGTACAGAAAGGTAAATTTATTACAATATTCTCCTGTCAACTAATTATTCGACTCATTTATTATATCTCATTGTCAAATACATGTGTAATTTTTCAGAAAAATAGTTTCTCAGTGTAACAGCAGAGACACATCAACCAATCGTGCTGCTAGTCCGAAAGAAAGTGATGGCTTCAGAATACCAGCTTCGAAGTCATCAAATTGGACGGTTGCATCACAGGTTTGGAAGTATTTTTATGATTTTCAGTTAAATGTCATTCTGATTGTTATATTGTGTATATAGTTTAGCCTATACATTACATTGGATTTTTACATTATTAATATTATTTCATAGATTTGTGGTCACTATTAAGTTTAACATTGGAATTTATTTAGGCATTTAGAATTAGAAGTAAACTAAACTTTACTTCATTTCGTAACAATTTTTGCGAGGTCTAATTAATATTGTTTCATGTAAAAAAATAGTGAAACAAATAAGGTTTATTTTCCCACTTTTGTAAATGATTAAGGTTTTGCTATGATTTCAGAAGCGGAGTAATGGAGCATGGGGCAGCGGACGCCAGTCGAGCGTAGAGCGCAGACGTCACTCGCCAACACCGAGCAATGTGAGCATGAGCGGCGACGGAGGCGTCGGCGACGGTGTCTCCGGCGGCGGCGGCGGCGGCGGCAGGCGCTCCGGCAAGAAATCCGGCCGCCGCAGGGGACGCAACTCAGAGAACGTTCAACCTCTCATTCACACGCACCACCCTTCCACTTCTACGAACTGGCGCGAGGAAATCTTAGAATCGAAGAAGCAACAGTCCACACAGGATAGGTAATTACGACCTTTAAAAGCAAAAGCATCACCATCATCATGCTAAAATATGTTTACCTATAACAATTATTATCTCAGTATCGTCTTAAAGGTTTTTAGCATGGTATCTAGTCGTGGTAATCCAAGAATTAATATTATGTATTGTTTGCCTTAACTGTTATTAAAAAAAATGTTATTTTTCAGACATTCAGAAAACACTCATCATCGTAATAGATTAAATAGCGCACTGTCAGAGAAGTCAATATCAGACTCGTCGACTGCTCAACCGGGACTATTAATCCTACCACAGAGTTCGGTGACGGATCTGCACAATGATCAAGGGTATGGTTCTCGTTGATACTACGTTCGACATCATTCTTTTGAAATGCATCATGTCACACGAAAGTCGCACCTCTCGGCAGTGCTCCATCTAGCTGCTTTGGTCTTGTTGACGTCTGTGTTGGTGTGTAAGGTGTTATTATTACACGGTAAATTACAAGGTTTCCTCATCATGTAGGCACTTGCAGACGTGGGTGAATCGAGTACGTAAAATATTCCGAAAGAACGAATTGATTGATTGAATTGACTCTCGAATGTGAACCATTGTTGGCTAGATTCTTGACTCAGGTTGAAGCTATTACTCTTCTGGAGTTATTAAGATTTATTACAACTTCCTTCATAAAAACCGCTAGGTACCGTTGCTTTACAAAATTAATGTGAAGCAACTAAACCTAACCCGTTTTAACATAATCACTTTAAATTTAATGTAGTAACACAGATCACAGTAAATTTGATTTTTGTCCCATCAAGGCTCATAAAAATCAATGCTTATTTTAAAGCTCAATAATTAATAAATGCTTTAAAAAGAGAGAGAGAGGTGTATAATTAATTTTACATTTCTGTTATTTCCAGCCGCACCTCTAACGCTGACAATCATAGAACCTTATATGACTATCATAATCCGTCTAAACCAATAAGAGTACAAACGAATTCCAACAAGATGGATGTAAGAATGGAAAGGGGTAAGTTTTGTTTTTGTATAATACGTGTTTTTTTTTAAATGGAGTTGCCAAATTATATACATATATTTAATATTACTTACCTAATTTAGCGTGCGGGAATTGGAAGACATTTTGGAATTATTGAGGGTGACAATATAGGTGTCTATTGTTCTGTTTCCGAAACAGATATTATGTGTAACGAGAAAGTTTTTTTATTCCGCTACCATATTAAGGTAGCAATAGATAAAGAGTGTTGACAGCACAGCTTCGAACTGACTATGAGCATCGTTGTTGCTAAATGTGGTAACGATGATCGGGTCATTTGGAAGGTTTGTAACGAGGTATCGATGTGCAGGGCCGCGGGCGGCGGCGTCGCGCGGCGGGTACGAGGGCGGGTACGAGGGCGGGTACGAGTGCGGCGAGGCGGCGCGCGGCGCGCGGCACACGGCGCTGCTGCAGGAGGTGGACCGCGCCGACGCCGTGCTCAAGATGCACACCATGCGCGGCCCGCTGGCGCTCGCCGCGCACTGGCCCGACGTCTACGAGACCAGGTACCGAACACCCTCATTCCAGATTATACATTATTATATTATTGTTGTATCCGTGTATGTGGCCTCCTATAGGTACTTGAACGCCTTGCATGTCGCGAGTCCACGATACCTAAAATTTTGCATGCAATTCTGTAATTAAGCTTCAAACAACAACTACTCTAACCTAACACATTGGAAGTGCGCCTTTTCTTAAATTACTTACTTACCGTATAGTTTCATTTTTGAAATAAATTACGAGTGTAACAAAAACATAGTCGAATGACATAAGTAGCCAATATATTTTTTCAATTTATTTTTCAGGAAAGTGTTACAAAACGCTCTACACAAGCTTCTAATGTCCGATCTTAAATATTGTCAAGCAGAAAATGTCGAACAGAAATTCTGGAAAATTCTTTACTACGTATTCATTGAAAATTTGCGCAAGAGCGTGACACAAGCGTCCCCAGAAGAGAAACCGGAGATTGTCAAATTGATTAACATTATAATCGAGGAGGGGAATACATTCTTCGAGAATCTCGTTCAAATGTTGGAGAAAACGTACAAATTTAACACCGACGATTATCTCAGTGACAATCACGCGATGCCGCCCAAAGGTCTCGGCTATGTGGGCTTGGCTTTGATCTCAGTTCAAAAGTTATACGTGTTCTTAGGAGATTTGGCGCGATATAAGGAACAAGTGAACGAAACGAACAATTTCGCAAAAAGTAAATCTTGGTACACAAAAGCGCAGCAGATAAACCCCAAGAATGGACGGCCATATAACCAACTGGCAATATTGGCAATATATGCAGTAAGTGTAATATGACTAAATGTGATATCTAACTAGTTGGAGTTGTGTTACAGCAGCTAACGTATATATAATTTCTGTTACAGAGAAGAAAGTTGGATGCAGTGTATTATTACATGAGAAGCTTGATGTCTTCGAACCCATTTCAATCGGCACGCGAAAGTTTGATATCATTGTTCGACGAAAACAGGAAGAAGGTATTCTTTCTTATGCAGTATGAATGTGTTGTTTGCTAAATTTTAAATAGATTGAAATAATATTACTTGTTACTCCTTTTTCTCTCTGCCTACCCCGATCTGATGACAATCTGCGAACAAGTTTTGTGTAGAGATTGGGTTCTGGGTAAAAAAAACATTAACGTTTTTAAAATTCTTAGAACGTAAAAAAATTAAAAGGACAGATCCACTAGTTTCGTACCGGGATCTCTTAGTTGAGGTGTATCAAGACCTCATAGAATACTAGTAAAATGTATTAGATAGATACTCATTTATTAGTTGTTAGTGCCTCAGTAGGCTCTTTTAAAATACAATAGTGTTTATTAATTTCTAGTTGTCGGTTGAAGTTTTGCTTTTTACACTGTAAAGAGAAGTTTTTATGTCGCACCAGTGTGATCCTCCTTACTTGTTCATTCAGAAATCATAGATTACCTGTTGTTAAAATTTATATATCTCACCGATCCTCATTTGCCGAATAATCAAGTTTCATCCGTATTAAATTTGCGGTCGTTCTTCACGATTCGGTTTGCGCGCCTGTTGCCAGGGACGTATAAAATGCAGAATAGACTTCTTTTTGAGGTATTTCTGCACCGTATATTATGGGGCTCTTCGAGTAAGGTGTGAAAAAAGCTCTGCTCTAAATCGGGTCACGTATTGGTGTCGCACATGTCTATAGGGAACTGTCTTCCAGATTCACTCGAAAAACATTGAATAATATTCCAAGTGAATGTAATACTGGCGACAGGCTGATTGCGGTATAGCGCAGCCTAAATAGGCACGGCTAAATGCCCTGGCCGCCGACGGGCAGCAGCGTCGGCGGTGCGAAAAGCTATGCCCTACGATCTCCAGCCCGCATGCCCAGCGTGGAGATTACGGGCATAAACCCCCTTTTGGGGGAAGGCTATGTCCAGCAGTGGACTAAGATAGGCTGATGGTGATGATGAATACACGATTAAAATTTAATTTAAACTCCATAATTTTTATATATGGTACCGTCGTCCGCTTCCATCGCCCAACTATTGACGTGCATGTCTGTCTCTGTCGCACATTACTGTAAATATCCGAATTTTTAAATTTCATATATTTGAACGTGAGTGTACCACATACCGCGTAACGAAATAAAATGGAAGGTCGTTCTCCTTTCGTTACTATGCACGTAGATACATTATAATAATCAGATATGTAACGAGTACATATGGTACCTATTATTATATTGGGTGCACATAAGTATATTATCATAAATCTATAGGTACTTTTCAGAGAGTTCTTAATAATTTCCTTCGTAGTCCTTTGTTGGAAATTGAAAAGGGACCGACCCTCGTTACAGGGGATCGTTTTGAAGATAGATTATTTCATAAATTTTTAAAGCTGACTACAAATGTGGAGGAGGATCGAAATATAGAAATAAAAGGACATAAAGAACAAAGTATGTATTATTTTATGTATGCAACCGATCGATGGAAATTAAATATGCAAAATTTGGATCTGCTGGGGGCTAAGTCGCATTGTGTTTGACTACACATGGTTGCATTGTAGCCATGCCTGTATTATACACTTACCGATAATATTGTTTCAGTGCATACTTTTGTAAAAAAATACGTACAGTCACGTACAAAAATTTCCAAACCACCCTAGGCTTCCGGAGTTCCGAAGTTTTCATGACTAACTTGAGGGTGGGGAAACAGATTACGATATCTGAGGCCATGTCGCACTAATGGATCGTTGGAAGCGGTCAGAGGGGGTAGTGTTGTAAAAACAGCCCCATACTTGTTTCAACGTATTGTCTGCAGAGTGAATTGCTTAAAAACACTGGTGCTGTCATATTACCGGACGATATAAACTTATGTCAATATCTTTATATGTACGCTCGTGTGATAAAACGTTAGGTTGCGTATGTATACGTTGCTGTGTTGTTTTTATACATTTTATTGTTTTTATACATTGTATTTTTTATTATTACGTCGTACTGCTATTTCTAACTTTTATTGTTACTTTAATTCTGCCACTTATATTTTTTTATACTCGCTATTAAATTGTTTCTATAGCAACTATAAACAATTCGACATTTGACTAAAAAGCTATCGTGAACTTCATTTCTGCATTCACAAAATTTCGTTTCATATTCATGGTAATGTGTGCAAACAAACTTCGCGATTTTAATATAATTATCTTTTTTGACTATTTTAATCAATATGATTACCTGGATATCCGTGTTTTTTTTTAATGTGTTCAAAAAGCCGTGACCATGTATAATTTAGAAACCTTAAGACAAATAGTCTTGTCGAACCAGTTATACACAAATAGATAGATGGATTAACAATCCGTAAAATAACACAAAGCGGGATGAGTCAGCGGTGGGCGTGGGTTCGATCGATGCGTTGTTCGTCTGGAGCTTGATAAATGGTACCAGTAATATGTAAATGAGGTTCCGTCTCGGCTGCCCGTCTATCTCACATACAATATGAGCACAGCTGACGAGCTGGCATGTCGCTAACGATTCGTCAACCCCTAGCATGTGAAGCAGCTCCAGTAATTGTTCCGGAACAGTCAATAAATTAAGATTGAGTTCGTTATAGCTGTAATATTTTTTCTTATTCTCGTATTATTTTTTATCTTTTTTCAATATTCGCCTTCCTTTAGATAATAAATATCGTGTCCTTTTCCAATATTTTCATTCCTTTCCATCGACGTTAATAACTAATATGTATCTATATAAACTCCGTCAGAATATTGAGGCGTATATAAATATCTCTAAAGTGAGAAGAGCTGAGTGAGTGATTGGCTACTGTAGTAACTGAAGACTAAATAGATCATCTGTCTTTTCTTGACTTTAGAACTCAAGCACGTTAATTGTTACGTGGACATGTGTTTGCCTAAATCTCATTAATAGTATTTTTATATATCTCATTAATAGTATTGTACCACTACCGTTTGTTTAGTATTTTAGTATTTTAACATAATTTAATATCTTAGAAAAAGCAAACTGACAATGACAACTGACTTGTCAATTATACCTAAATAAATAATTATCACTTTTTCAAAGTCTTTAGGTATTCTGAATTCTGTTTTATCAGTATATTGTACAAAGAATCCAATTCAACATCAGCTAACCTTTGAGGCGACGCAACTCTTCAAGCAGAGCCGCCCCTTGAGACAACCCGTGCGTAGTGATAGTTGCTTTTTGTATTTTTAATTAGCTTTAGCATCCCCGTTAAAACCATTACCACAAACGAATACAAATACAAACAAATGCCAAGGCTCCGTACAAACAGAATTTGAAAAAACTTTATTTATAGATTCGTTATTATTGACGTTTCACCACCTATTCCATGATTGGACGTAAACGTAAATGCTGCAGGCAGATGCTGGACGCGACAAGTTGAGGACAGGGCGCGATGGTGCTCATTGGGCAAGGCCTATGTCCAGCAGTGGATTTAGATAGCCTGATGATGACGATGTAATGGATTAATATGAACACATTATATCTTGGGTGGACATGCTTCGATGTCAACGAGCATTAATATGATTTTCTCTTAACGTCTCCGGACGTGCCTGTACATACAAAACGTTCAGAGTTTGCAGGTGCCGGTTTTCTCTTCGTCTTCCAGATCCAGTCCAAAATCTATCGAATGGATAAGATATATATCTTATACTTGTTCACTTAACCAACAGGTTATTACAGTATCCTCATAATTTTTATATAGCACGTAACATCACGCCTTTGTTCCCTGGAAGTGGTAGGCAAACGAGTGTGTAAAACTCCCTTTTTACAGGTTATTTATTACGTCCCATATAATACGCGGTGATTATATACCTATATGTATTTAGATAATTTGCTAAATGAGTATGGAACTTGAATTCCGATATCGTAAGGTATAAAATTACCCAAATACCTTTGATAATATATCGCTTCATGCCAATAATGTTCAATATACATATTTGTGGTATATTACAGCCTTCTGACGGAAGGGAACAGCGTCCTTATTGTTGTGGTTACCGAAAATCAAGCGAGGTCATGTGCTTAACTTAATTACTTAAAGATATTAACTTAATTATTCATAAGTGTCTTCATGCAACCTGGATTACGAGTGTTAAAATAAGACTGTTAGTATAAGTTAGTCAAATTACTACATACATATATATTATTAACAAGAGTACTAGTTTTTTTAATTAGCAATAAGACAAATATACCTTAGTGAGGGCACATGATATACATATACGTCCTCGTTGGTAGAGTGGTTGCAACCGCGACTGCTGATCGACAGGTCCTGGGTTCGAATGTCGGGTGGGGTACTTATGAATTTTTCTAACTTTTGGTATGAATTCATAGTGGCTCACATTCTGGATGTGTGCCCGGTGTATAGCAATACGGCAATACCACCTATTCCATGTGGAAAATAAACATAACTGTTGAAACGTGGCAGTGTAATACACTCCTCTGCTTGCCCCTTCGACGATTACAGGGGTGATGTTACGTCATAATATACATATTATGTTTGCTACATTAGTATGATAGATGAATTTCCTATGAGGATTCGACGTATAATAATAAATATTGATTTCTCCCTTCACGAAGATAAATACAAGTTTCTGTTGTGTATATTTGGATATATTTTTGCTAGTTTTTTTGATGGATGAGTACTGTATCAACGGGTGGATCGAACGCAAACTAGTGTCTTTAAATAAAGTCTTCGAAACCGGCGTTCATGTATTAAAGAATGATGAATGTAGAAGCGTATCAGGTACGTCTTTAGGGGTATGTTTGGTATTCGATGCTCTCTGCCTACCGCATAAGAGACCTAGAGTTATTTATTTATTTATTGAGCTGCACCAACAAGGTGAACACTATTACCATTTATTTGGAAAATATAATACAATAATTGCGAAGTATCGCCTCTATCAGCAAGCTACAAAGAATTAGGCCACTACGTATATGAAATCAAAATTTTAAATGAAAAATAATTCTAAGTAATAATAATAGTTAAGTTGGTAATAAGGACGGCAAGTCGCAATCAGCTTCGCAAGCGGAAATGCTGTGGCAAGTCTACAAAACGTCGAATCAATATTAGTGTCCATCCCTACCACACTGCTCGCATCGGTACATAATAGGACAAAAGTTCAAAGAAATATGTATATTGTTAAGAATCAACATGACTACTTTTTCATCGTTCTACAATCGATGCTCAGAATATTTAGTATTCTACAATGTATCTAGACAAGAGGGAATAATACTTTCTAGGCGAGGTGGTAATTCCTAGGCTGCACCTCGCTTAAAATAGTATAAAATAAATTTATGTGCACTAAAATCAATACAAGAAATATTTTGAGTACCACAGTTAAAGAAAGTTATTTCTTAAGTAACAAAGCGGTAATCGTGTGTATATTTCTCTTTCGCAGTAAGACCAGTACACTCAGCTACCTTGTTCTGTAAGATCTTTTGATTAAAGTAATAAATTTAGTTCTTACGCTCCTGAATGTACTCTGGGGGGAATAACTTACGTTTATGACACGAACAAGGTTACGTGGTACGTTCCAGGAGAATGTGTTTTTTGTTAGCTTTTATTGATCTTACTACCTTGACTGCTTGTATGATTCAGTGTTTGGCCGATGATCATGACTAATGAGGTAAGGTGGTGGATTTTATCCTAGCCAGAATAAATTCTTATATAATGAGCATGAATATTTGTTCTGGGTCAACGTGTATAACTTTGTGTTCTCTAATGTACATACATATGTCGCTTTCAAATGTTTACCATAATTCTGGATGGAACTCCAAATTCTATTACACTGTTGCTTTTTGATACCAGAGTATATTTATATACTGCGTTTGTATTTTGAAATTTCAACGACAACAATAAATGTCGGGCGCGAGGTTTAATTAAAATAATTATTGTTATATAAAAGATAGAGACATTTGTACTTGGCGTTTTCTACCTATCCCTTAAAGGACCTGGCGTTATTATATCGTACAATGGAAATAATAAGTATTTTTTATTATACTGGTGCGTTTCACCGTATAAAATTAAATGCGTAGGTGGCCTAATGTGGAAAAATATTCTATCCTATATTTATTATTATCCATTCAAATACACACAATACATTATATTAAATAATAAGGGTCGCGTTGGACCTATCTCCGTCCGCGGACCTCCCGAATCACCGGATTATATAACACTCGGGAAATTGTAGGGGCTTACTTTTCGAAAATGGGAAAACCATATTCTTGTTACCTTTTTAAACTTCGTTCAAAATTTTCTATACCGATAAAGAGCTGTTTCTTCAAGCTATTCTTGAGAAGCCGTTGTGTAGTCCTTATATTGATACATACATTCATACCTTCAGGGCAAGTCCCTCACAAAGTAGGCAGAGAGCACGGAGTACCAAATATCCCTATTCTTTCAGACCGGCCGTTCTTCTTCCACATTCATCAATCTCTTCATACCTGCAGGCCGGTTTCGGAGACTTATATGAGAAAACACTTAATTTGTTGGGGGAGAGGGGAGGAGAACAATTTTAGCTCCTTCAAATTACTGAGATTTAAAATTGCAGAATATTTTATAAAAAGAAAAATTGTTTAGCGCAACCTTCTTAACATTACGTTAAGTGAAGTTAAATGTAGTAATTGTTTAGAGTTACAACATAATAAACGAACAATTAACGTCAGCGTAGTATGTTCTTTCAAGGCTTACAGGTGTCCTACTTTTCATGTCAAGAACACGCAGTTAACGACAATAAAGATTAAAGTAAGAAGTCAATATAATATTATGGAAGTTCAAGTTATTTTAAATATCATTTGCTAACGATAAAGTAAAACATCGCGAGGAAACCTGCGAACCTTAGAATTGAACGGAACTCGTGAAATGTGAGAGTGTAATACACTCCTCTGCCTACCCCTTCGGGGATTAGAAGCGTGATGTTACGTTAATTAATAAATAATAATAATCAACCCATTTATCATTCCACTGTTGGAATACGGGTCTCCTCTCATATTAAGAGGGTTAAGGCCATAGTCTGCCACGCTGGTCTAGTGCGGGTTGGCAGACTTCACACACCTTAGAAAATATTTTTTTTTTATATATTCTAAGGTGTGCAGGTTTCCTCACGATGTTTTCCTTCACCGTTAGCAAGTGATATTTTAAATTTAAAACGCACTTTTGTAAAGAGGTGCGCGCCATGGATTTGAACCCAGCACCCCGGAGTGAG
>DWDT01000234.1:0-24256 GCA_018245595.1 Microceris scylla
CAATTACTTGTTAACCGTACACTGTGATGTAATACGATGCAATTGATAGTTTAATTATTAATACGATACATGTTTGGTTAGTAACACTCTACATAATAATTACTACGGTAACAATGTGTACCGTTTACTAAATACGTACTTTTCCGGCAGAGACCTGCACGCTGCCCCTAGGTCTTTGGAACGTCATGCTAGAATGTTTTTTTTACAAATACAAACCCGTGAACACTCACGCGGGTACACTTAAAGTCTCATAATTTAAAACTTAAGAGAAAAAGGTTAGTTTGTTATTTCCAATACGGTCTGAATAGCCTCAAGTGGCTATTTCGGCACAGGAATGTCTGGGAAACCATGTGGCGATTTCGATTGTTCCCAACTTGTGGTATTGAGTACTTTAAATTGTTGGCGACAACACTTCTAAATTATTTTCTAAATTGACTTCAACACTATGAATGGTAAAGCCATGATTGTCACAGTTACCTAATACTGAGTGTCAAACTCCACATCTTTTGAGAGATTATTACGAGGAAATGTAAAGCGTGTACGTTTCATTACGGTTTTTTCTTCACTAATAGTTGAAGTGATTAATAACAATAAATAATCACTGATAACTTAATGAACCAAGTTAGTCATTATCTGATATTAAAAACGGATATTGTTATATCGTCATGGCATTTTCTATCCAACAAGCAGAAAGAAACGGGTGCCAATAACACCTATCCCAACACGCCGGTCGTGCTTTATTTGCATTCATCACAGTTCCTACACGCATGCAGGATTCAAAGAGTTCAGACTCTCCCATCATTCAGTAACAAACCAATATGGGTAAAATAGCTGTATCTGATCATCTGATCATATCTTAGAAATACACATAACTTTTTATAGTTAAAGCGTTTGAAAATTTTAACGCCAAACTCTAAATGAGGCTAAATTTGATAAACACAGTTATCTATGGTTATGACTGTTGATTTGGTACATGTATCCTGTTTATTTTTATACTGACGAAGTAGAGTCTGTATTATTCCACTGTAAACCAAACTAGATTTGAACAAGACTCGGTGCGAAACTCGAACTAAGCTATCACAGTTTGTAATTGTTGATTGGATATACATATCCTGTTTGTACCAAAGAAGCGGAGTCTGGAACGGTCCTTTGTGAACACAAACGGAATGTGTCATTGTTTAGTGATATGTTGTGTCAACGTAACACTTAGTCAATCAACGACATCCGACGCTCATTGGGTTTCACTTGAAGTGTTTATAAACTTGTCGTATGAGAGCAATTGATTCATGTACACGTTCTTGCATATATTTATGTATGTATACCTATATCTGTGGATGACAAATATATGTTATATAAATGGCTGATAAATATTATGTGGGACTAGTTTTTTTGTGGATGAGTGTGTTTCTATGTGGACTAGTTAGGAACCTATACGAGGGCTGTTTTCATGACATCCCGCCGTTTGCAGCGTGGTCGTGGTGGAGATATATAAAATCATATTCACTAATAAGATATTCAATGGTCGAAGAGTTTGTTTATTTCACATTAGACGGTTATTAAATTGACAAATATGTAGATTACAGACTGTTGAAACAGTTACGTTCGAAGTCTTCATTGATTAGTGAGGGAGGGATTACAGGTTATGGCCTGAACAGTGGATACCGGTTGTTTGAATATATTTTAGAAATTGTTGCCCTTTGCTTTGGAAATAAGACTATTCATACTTACGAAGCATTAAGCATTAAATCATTTTTAATTTATCACATAAATAAAGACGGATGGTCATCGCAGTAATAATAATTTTATAGGACAACTGACACGCGGGGATTTGATTCCAAACTAGGTAAACCTTGTGAGATTTTACAACCGGATACATAAGAAAACAAATACTTGTGCCCATCACACAAATATTTGTCCTGATTGAAACGAATCCGCAATTCCTGGTTTAGTAGTTAAGACTTTTAATTTCAGAAAATACAGGTCAGTCAAAATATGTAGCACTTATTATATCTTTTACCCTGAACCATACACCCTTTCCCATAATACATTTACAGCAGTGAATTCTTAAGATTGCCCGCGTTTTTTAACATCTGTAATTGAAACACAAAAAAAAAAACAAACCTTTTAACCGCACCAATAGCGTATCAGGTGTTAAGCGTCCTGAGTAGGCACCAATAAAAAATATATCACAACAGAGCAAGCTTTTTGCTTCACGAAATCGAGAGTATTTAGTGGTGATAACTAAAAAACGAACAATGGAATGTAGAGGCGCAGTGCCACTTAAAAACGAGTTACTTCGCGATTAGACGAACGTTTTACAATCCTTTATCAGGAACAGCGACGCTGTAAACATCAAGCCGATTTGTTAGCCCTTTTTTTGGTTCTATGAAAATTTAACCGGGTTAAAAGACGCCCCATGAAAATGTATTCGGTAAAGTACATTTCTATGACTAATTATAAAGGTCTTATTCACAAATAGAGAGTATGAGAAAAAATTAACTAGGGAGTGCAATAAAAATTGCAATTTTATCAAAGCAAATATTGTAAGTGTTAGAGATCAGCAGCTGTTTAAAAGTCGCTTTAGCACAACACATTTAAATTTTGCTCGCTCTGCCTTTAATCACAATTATACGTGTGGCAGTGCACGGTTTGCCAAACATCATTTGAATGGCGTGATGGAATATAGCTTTGAGTGTAATGATAATGATAACTAGATTTAGTTTACTGATATTTTAATATCAGGGCAGTGGCTCTAAATTCTTTATACCTGCAGTTTCCATTATACATTAATAGTATGCGCGTGACGTAGGAGCAGCGTTATCGCTAAGGTCGCCAAGTGCATTGTGTCCTTGCACCGCATTGCATTACCTTGCAGTTACCTACGCACGTTGGCAATGTAAATATATTCATAGAGCTACTTAGAATATTGTAAAAGACGCTAAAATGAAATGCCTAGTTATATGTCGAAAAGTCGTCGTCGTCCACCGACCCGTTGGACCGATGACCTTAAGAAGGTGGCTGGTAGTGGTTGGATGAAATCTGCGCTGGATTGAGTGTTGCGGCACACATTGGGAAAAGCCTATGTCCAGCAGTGGAACGGAGAGATTGACATGATTATGATGATGTCGAAAAGTCAAGATTGTAATTTATCTCTTTGTTCATTGTTTACGTACTGTCTACTCCTTCGGGGATTACAGGCGTGATAAGTTTTTAAAGGTTCATTTTCTTGTTATTTTTTCCTCTGTTTCTGTATCATCTTCAATGGAATTCAACTCAATTCAAATCAAAACAAACCTTTTATCAAACCATTGTTCGAGTCGTATCTGATTTTATATCAGTACATTTAAAACATAAATCTTTCTACCACTATACGTACACGTGGTTGTGATCCTTCCCACAGCGGTGCATTCCTTCAATCACAGACTATCATGATTGACTATCATTATTGACTATCACTATATTGACATGATTGACTATCATTATTGACTATCACTATATTGACATGATTGACTATCATTATTGTCATAGCGAACCACGTTTCAAATGTCTCCATCTTTACAGATCTGACATACTTCTCATACACTCATTTTTTGTCCTTTACAACTTATTATTATATCAAAGTACATCAGATCTAATTAACTATTTTAGTCATAGTTTTCACAGAACCAATATCTTATTGTACCTATCTGTAAGCCCTATAAAGGTTATCGGTTGTGATAGAAAATATACATACATACATACATGCATACAATTGTTCATTGATATTACTAATGATTCCATGTTAATATAAAATATTCGGTCTCAATAATTTTATCAGCGACTAGATAATAAATGCAGTTTGGGCAATGAATTCGTATGTCATTGTCCAATATGATAACAGACCGTTCACCTTTCATTTGACAGCTTTGTGTATATAATGACTAAGTATATGTTAAATGTGTATATTATGTGTCCGTAGATTATATACTCACTCGAGGTATCCTTTTCATAGAGATATTATATATAGAGTAGGGGAACCACAGGCAGGCAGGACCACCTGTAAGTGCGAGTGTCCAACAAATAATAGGAAAGATGAGCGACTAATCACATATGCGCAGAGAAATATTCACGGCCCGCAATTGACGATTGCTGACTACGCATGCGTAAAAAAAGAAACCCAGATATCTGCCTCATTTGCGTTCTCTTTTTTTTCGATGGACACATTTTAGGCTGGCTCCCATACTCTAGTATATTTCTATGATTCTTTTTGACATAAGAACATCCATAACGTTCCAACTTTAATCATAAGTAGTAATGTCGACTTTTGTCCAACGCCGACCACGAATTACTTGTTAATTCGTGGTCGGCGTGGTTAATTAATTGTAGTATTCAGGTATTTATTTACAGGAATGCCTTTGACAGAAATCTAAGTAAATAGTAAGTAATTTAAAGACATTTAAAAAAAACATTTTGTCTATAGGATTTATGTACTATTATTCCAAAATACTGTATCCATAGTGCATTTCAACGGCAATGGCAAACAAACATGATAAAAACTGCGGAATAATAGCTGAATAGATATGGTTGGAATACTCGATGGAAAGCATATGTCCAGCAGAGACGTCTATGGCTAGAAAAAAAACAACTGTAGTCTATGGGCATATTCCATAAGAAACAATTAGCACGGGAAAATATTGCTTTGTCATTATGGTTGTAATAGGTCCGGCAAGACTATAAAGTCTGCTGAACGCTTATTCGAGCAGGCGCGGTGTTAGCACATGCGCAGTACGAATCAATCCCCCTGTAAATACCACCCCGTTCCTAAATAGGGTTGTTTATAAGCTATGGACTTTAGGCGTAATGATTAATTAAAATGTTAAATATGTATACAACATGTACTCGTATATATGATATGTATATATATGTCTATAATACATGAGATATTTCATCTAGTGACGGATTTGTGATTCTTTAATTGTTTTATTATCATTAGTATATCATTACGTTCTATGTACTCACAGATGGACTGATTGATCTAGCAACATTGTAATTTGGGAAATTAGACCGACAAAACGATAGACAGAAATATTGCAAATATAACATCACCCATTGGCATCGCAGTCTGTTCGTATAAAGGGGACTTAGGTCTGATTTTGACATATCGATTATTTTCTGTTTCCCTCTTGCGACTGTCTCGCTCGCACTTATTTAATGTTAGCTATCACGTCCATAACATCGTTCAGTTTGTGCGAGTATTTTAGTGCAATACAAGTATTTTCTAGTGGTTTTTACAGGAATTTTGTGGAATTTTGCACTTCGAATTGTAAGTAATATTTTATTTTTCTACTGTTCAATATCGTTATTACGTTTATGTTACGTTTTTATGTAAACGTTTTCCACGTACTTTTGTTAATGACACATCTCATACGTAGCTTTGAATCTATTTAAGTCATATATCAAAATTTGTTGGACACAGACGTAGAATTTGTAAAAGAAGATGGAAAGGAAGGCGACTTTTATGTATGGCATATAATAAGTTACCTTTGAGTACTTTCCCTACAATGAATGTTTGTTTACAATCAATTATCATTAGATACATATTATGCAATAGCTTCTGTTCGGTCCATATGAGAACAAATATTATTACCTATATGCTTGAGGAAATGTGCTTTCAGGAGATTTCAGAAATCTCTATTCTACATCGTTTTCTAGAATTTTCTTCAAGTTCATAAAAGCATACGCAACGATTATACATGCAATTTGACAATCCTGTTCGGATCTATCTATGAATGGAAAATCACAATAAATAACCATAGAGTAAACGCGGTAAGAAAATTTGTAGAAATATTAGCAATACAAACAAATGGTAACCCTATTCATTTAAGAATTAAAAGCTTTCAAACGTATTCAATATCTTTAATAAAATAGTTGAAAAGCTCAGTGAAAATAAGTGGACTGAGAACCAAAATGATTACTTCTCAGCCTCATTCCGCTCAAATCGCTCAGCGGGGAAAAACTAATTATCCAACAAGGCGCAGATTTATTGAAATAATTTCTTATTGACGTTGCGATGTTGCAACTTGCGACTAATACCAGACATAACGAGTATTTTCACGCTGCTTTTCATGCTTTTATCGGTAATTTTTCTCACGGAAACCTTCCTAAATTAATCATGGTCCAGATTACATCTCCAACGAGCCGTTTCATCCTGATGACCATCAGAAATGCGTGTTAGCTTACGTAACAGTCTGATTTGTTTAAACTTGTATGGAGTTTGTTTTCTCGTTGGTCGGAGCTACGTCATGGTTGACTTGGAACTCTAATACATATAAGTGTGTTTGGATACGCCGTGATTTATTAGATATCTTAATGTAAAATGATTTAATTTTGTTGTTGAATAGTTTTACTATTAAATTTAAATTAATGGGAGTTTATTATTGGAACGAATGTAGAAGAGGCGCGTCGGACAGGTGCTCTGTACATACCCGGTAAGGGTAGAGTAAAGTTATTATTGAAATAACAATAATATTACTAGATTATGAGTGATATTAATTGAGTTAAAAATAATTAGGTTTTTCGGTAGAGTCTTTACTATGATTATAACTTAACTGACCACGATGCTCATGTCAATTTATAAATATACACGTTTACATTTAACTATACACCTATATCGAAACAAGCATTTAAACATTTTTCTCGAGTGAGAATCAAATCCACTTCCAGCGCGCAAGCCAGAAGCAATAACCACGCAACCAATGAGCCGGTTAAAATTTATCTAACTCAAGTTCAACAAAGCGTTATGTGTGCGTTCCGGTCAAGTGAGGATCAAGTGTGACATAAAGGATGAGTGGTGTCATAATAGTTTATGACGCTTTGTCCCAACGTGATAACTAGCCCGGATGTAGTCACTGTGCTGCGTACTAACCAAAGTGCTGTGTACACTGTTCTGTGTGCTCTCCTTAGCTGGATCTTATCCTAAAAGTATCTGAACTTAATCTGTCGTTGACATGAGATAATACATCTTTAATATACATGAACACTCTCCTTTTGACTCACGTGGAAGTACTCGTACATTAAATATACATATTATATTAAAAGGGACGGTGGGGCTGAAATATATTCTTCGTGCCATATATTTTGCGCCACAACGTACGCTTATATCTGTTGACATTTCTGTGATCATAATACATTTTGGAATTCTATACATGGAAAAACATATTGAACTCTAATGTATTATTTATTTACTGATTTGTTGGTCGAGTGATTGCAAGCGCGATTGCCGATCAAGAGGTCCGGGTTAGATTTTTTTATATTGAAATTTTTTCAAACTGCTCGGAGTCTGGATCTGTACCTGATGCATAGCAATAAGCCCACCATGTATTCCATAGTAGGACGTAAACGCAATTAGTGAATCGTGGGAATGTATGGCACTTCTCTGTTTACGTCTTCGTGAATTGCTGGCGTGGTGTTACGTTCAATTTTTTATTTGTGTAGTGTCTATTTAGAATATTAGACTTTATTAGTAAGTATTTTTAGATTCAAAAATAAAATAATTTTTAGACAATAATTAAAACAAATTGTAGACAAAACATAAAAGACAACAATAGAGCGAACGACGTAGGTTTCGCGAATACCTATCACACAAACACTTGTCACAAAAAGTGCTAACACAAATATTATCGATGCAAATCTACGATACTGCATTCCTTTATCGCCTACGTATGTAACCATTTGACTGCATAATGCAATTGTTTCTTCAACACTTGTTCAAGCGACTCGTGGTTGACATACACAAACATATCTCAGCTTTGATTACAGAGCTCGAGTTTACAGATTTACCTACCGCCGTTTAATATCGAGACGGAATATGCGTTTCCATTAGTTCTATTATTTTACATTTGGTTGGACTGCTTTGTTATAGGGATGTGTGATTTATATTTGATCCGATTTCTATGATCATAATGGATAGTCATATTCATTCGAATCTGCGAATTAGATTGAAATGACATTGATCCGATATTCAGATGATTGATCAAAACATTGAATGAAAAGACATACGTCGGAGTTTCGCAGAGTTCTGACTCTCCTATAAGCCAGTATTTGATCTAATTGGCCAATATAGTTGAGTCCATCCATCTGCAACCACCAAGATTCGCACTGTATATGTTTTGTCATACTTTCATTCGCGATTCTCTCTACGTGTTAGAACCTCCGTTGTCATTTGTACTAAAATACCTCACAAGAAGTATGTTTTTTGCAATTATTGATTGGTTTCAAATATAAATAACTGAATTTTCAAATATAAATAAATAAAGTTTATATAAATAAATTTACTTAAAAGTTAATAAAAAGTAATATAAAGTTTCTAATATAAATTAATATAAATATACGATTACTTTGTATTTAATTAAATATATGAATAACACAACCCTAAGATAAATTAGAAACAGATCTATATATATTTACGCGTTATAGGTATGTTTTTATCCATACAGAGGTTTAAGTGGACTGAAAATAGTCTTTCGTCATCGTCTCGTACTAGTGCCCTTGACTTTGACCGCCTTCTGACTAACTGCGGCCATAAATAGTCCACATAACACACATCGGAAAGTGCGAGACTTTTGTTATATATTCTCATACTTGCTGTAGCATAATATGTTATTAATAATATTAGCATACATTAATGATATGATGATGTTTATTGATTAGCGTGATATTACGTTTAAAATGATAAACCGAAGAGTATACTTATAAAATGATAAACCAATATGTGTATTTGATGGCCTTTATGAACAATAATGTAGACAAATTATGTCGTTATATTTTTTATTCGGAAGTTCTATAGAATGCTTATTAAATTTTAAGTTTAGTAGTAAATTTTAAGTATAAGTTTTATTCTATCTCTTCATAAGAACGACACGAAAAGAATTGCACACCAACAGTACCTAATAACGTAATTAGAGCGGTCTTCTTAAAAATATTTCCGCAGGTCGATCTTTATATAGAGTATAAGACAAAAAAAATTTAAGGCATTGTTACAGTATGTACTTTCAATAGGCCAATATAAGTATTTTTATGTAAGTAAATTATATTACATTACAATCTGTACTGTATGTACGTGCTTTGTGAAGCGTAGACCGGGATAGAAAAAATTATGTGAAGTAAATTAAACGTAAGAAAAATTATCATTAAACAACTTACAATTACATACCTACGTTAAATGGGTAGATTTACGTGATTTTTTTGAAACGGACACGCAGAAAAAAATGCTGTTCTGTATCTAGACGTACATCGCAGCGAGGGCGATGCAGTCGTAAATTATGTAGGTACCTATGGCATATGGTGATTTCGATGCGGTCTTTTGAAATGGTAATTTCACTACGCGTTAATTTGCAAATCAATTTTTTTCGCGTCTGTTTATCGTCATCATCATTATATTAATACACTACATTACTACTATTGGGAGTGTGCTTTACTCCTCAGCATGCCCCTTTGGGAATTAGAGGAGTGATGTTACTTTTTTATATTAATATTATTTAATGGGATGACTTACACACGACTATCAGATTATTGCCTAGTTTGGATCAAGGCTATGTAATCAGTGATAAGCGTACATACCATCTAACATTAGTCTCCTCTCAGAACGTGAAAAGTTAAGCCCATGTATGTCAAATTTGAACTTGCACCGCCGCATGCCGTTTCATTATTGTCTAATTGTTGAAATTTTAACATTCTTCTTCAGATTCGATGATAACGTTTTGTTTTGAACGCTGATCGACTTCTTAAGACCATTAGAAGGCTCATAAACATTTAGACATCAGAATGTAACCATCGATATACATCCATCCAACGGAACAAAAAGATGAGTCTTTTTGTTGTGTTGGATGCAATATTAAATTTAAATTTGGAATGTTGTAACGGAAACACAATAAAACAATAATATTATGCGTTGTGACAACCCCGTGTTTGAACATGCGCCCGCGCACCCCTGCTCTTAGAACCCTCGTATCTCACCCTAAGAGTACAGAAATAGATTTAATGCAAGCAGGGTGCAAGTTCCTAATTCATAGTTGTGGCGAGGTCTGGACCAGACATCAGTAAGGATAAAAACTTGGCTTGACGCTTGGTTTTGTAGATTATTTCAGACGTAACCTGCAGGAAAAATGCTCATTCCTTGTTAAAGGTCTTATTTTTTGTAACAGGAAGGTTTTACTTATCAAAAACGTGTTTTCATGGTGACAAGTATCATTTGGGTTATCATCACCACCAATATTTTTCTTCCGCCAATGGCTTCTGGTCGCTACATGACGGGATAAGGGTTAAGGCTATCATAGTATTATCAGACTTCCTAGAACAATATGAAGAACTCTATGGTGTATACATTCTTTCACCGTATTAGAATTCAAACGCGCACTAAAAGATGTAGCCAGTACTGCATATCAGAATTTGAACTCTAGACCCCTGCAATATCTGTCTAAAATCTTAACCTAAATAAACTAGGCTATCACTGCATAGATAGGATGAAGTTAAATCAAGGATTAATTTTCAAAATTACAAACCATTATTGCTACATCGTTGGTCGTGCAGTAGCAAGCCGACTGCGGATCGAAGTTCTAATCCCGGGTCGGCTTCGATTGATTTTTTCTAATTTAAAATTTCTAGTAGTAACTCGGAATCTAGAATTATTGTGCCCGTTGTATGTCAATAGGCTCATCACCTATTCTGTTGTGGGACTTAAACGTAACTGGTGACACGTGGAAGTGTACTAGACACCTCTGCCCACTCCTTCGGTGTTTACAGGCGTGATGTTAAGTTTACAAACCATGATTCTTTAGCAATATGTGTAAAAATGACTGGCTACACAAATCGGTTATGTTGGCAGAAAACAAAATCTTTAAACATATATGAAAAACGACAGCAAAATTGAAAATATAGAATTGCAGGGAGAGCTGTGCAAAGTAGGAAAGGGATTCCCCATGTGTAATAATAGTAGGGAGAGCTATCAGGGAACAGATGTGTGAGGGGTGTAAGACAATACAGTATTGAAGTTCCAACCCCACGCGTGCGCAGTATTGATTTTGGGATACATTTGGAATGGGCTTACTTTGTTGGGGGAGTAATGTCTGCGTTGTAATATTGATTTTCTGTGTGCAACGCGGTCCGCTGGAACATTCAGGGTTTATTAATGACTGTTCCGTTGATATGCAATCTTTTCGTATTCTTGTGATTATTGATAATATTCATTATTGTAGTTTCTTTGCGTATAATTCTATTGCTTAAAAGTTTATGTTAACAATAATACTTATATTTAAAGTGTGAGTTAGAAAAAAGATATAGAAATCGTATTTTGGCTACAAACAAAATTTCATACATATGTATTTCCCATTCTATAAATTTTCTACATTTCTTGTTTTCTTTAGAAGTTATGTTATTGAATATACATTGTGTTATAGACACAATAAAAATGTATTGATATTTGAGTTAATACAATACAAAACTAAGTCCTTAGTCATTTTAGTTAAGAAATAATTGTTATTATAATTAATATCTTATAATATTACAGTAACTACCTATATATTTATTATAGTGTAAGATAATATATTATACAATTAATACTTACTAGGTATAACCAAGGAAAACTGATAGCTGAACCAGCTGCCTTTAAAAATGTATACGTATCATTACAGTAAATGTAGTATCGAATGCATAAAACATTAATGAATGTTATGTGCTGATAGTCGCAACAGAAACGTCGTAAACGCGGCAATATCACGTGAAACGGCAGGTGTTTACGGGCGCGCTAATCGCGACAGTGCATGCGAAATGCGGGATTTAAATGTAAATATTTTAGCATAACTTTCTTACGACTGCAGTTATGTGCACTCGCGTCAACGATAAGTGGAAAATTACCTTCGAAGTGCAACCATAACGCATTAAATAATATTTTAACATACTCGTATTACGTTTATTTTCATCTATTTCAATTAAACCGAAGCGCGATTGTGAAGAGAGTAATGAATGCAGGAGAGGCACGTCAGGCTTGTGAGGATAGAGTTATTTGGAAGTCGATGCTTTCTGCCTACTGACAAAGGACCTGGTGGCATGATGATATGATACACAATAATATTTTTTTCACATTACATTACATAATATAATATCATTACATAACATAATATAATATCACGGCTATCCCCGAAGCGATAGGCTGTGTTTGTAGTACGTTCACTTTTCATGAATTGTGCTATGGAATAGTGGTTGAGCCTATTGCCTATTTTTATCTATATTCTATAATCTAAGTAGGACATGTCCGTCATGAAACACAAATAAGTAAGTATTGTACATGTGTTTTAAGACATGTACATTAAGTATGAATACATGTGTTATTTATTTTCTTATTATTTATCGCAACACTTTAAATCTACGTAACTTATACAAAAGGCAGACTTAATGCCTAGTGACATTCTGTACCAGTCGACCTTTGGTAATTTATGTGTCTAGAGAACAGGTAACTTCGTGTACACATAAGTTACGCAGTGTAAAGTTGTTTGTGTCGTGCAAGCGTCCGAATGTGCATCTAAGTTTGCGAGAACAACAGATGTTTCGTACGTTTTCATATTTTCGTAATCATCACAGGTGTGTGCACAAAAGACGCGGAACGTTCAGACGCAATATACGTATCTATTTATATATTCCTTTTAAATTTACTCTGTACTTATGTTTATTGTGTCACAATGGTACAACTGTATTATGGGTTTACATGTTTATTTTTTTTTAGTCCTGGCTGTATTGTAATAATACCCAGTAATTAAAAATGAATTCTCCGTAATGTGTAAATGTAATGAACAGATCCATACATATATCTATACGATTACTTAATGAATATCTCCGCGCAATTTGCAATCTTGCTTTGCAGAGCCATTTTTGTGGCATGTCAACCCGTTTTTGAATTTTAAATAATTGTCTTATAAGACATCATTCTCTATGGGTACCTAACTGGTAATAAAAAGTTAGGTAATAGTTCACAAGCTGTAAATATAATTTACTTAGAATCAGTTAATTAATTATTGTTTAGATTTAATTAGTATGAATTTTTATCGTTACTTATTCACATTTTTGTTCCCCACTAATTTGCATAGTGGGACGTAAACGTAAATGGTGAGACGTGGGAGTATACTACACTCCTTTGCCTACCCCTTAGGGAATTACATTCGTCACGTTACGTTCTCTTATTCGTTCATTTCATTCAACCTACTCCCGTCTGCTGGCGGACATAGGCCTCTCCTCTTCAATAGCCCGCCACTGAGCTCAATCGTCATGTTATATTAGGTACTTAAGTGCTTATGATTTTTCAATATAGACAGGCACAGTGATGCACAAAGGCGCAACGTGTCGCTCGTGTAAATTCTATTTTCGAACATTTCACACGAACATTGTAAACCAAAGACGCAAACCGCAGAAGGTAAGTTCCGTACGGACGCCGCGGCGCACAATACGCGCGGCCGCGTGTCATTGTGCGACGTTGATGTAACTTGGGAACAAACGTTAACGAGTATAAAATGAGCGAAATTATGTTTCGCTATCTTCCTGCCGTGATCGTTGCGGGCAACAACATTATGTAGATGTGTTTGATGGCGACGCACTAGCGCTGTGAACACAATCCCTAATGTTAGTAATACTACTGTGTTGAAGGTTCCTGTTTCAATCCTCGGAAGCAAAATACGGGAATAAAAAACAAATAATTCAATATACCTAATACTTAGTGGTTTTAGGGGAGGTTTATTCAGAGTTCAGGGTTAAGACGGATTGATCGCTGTCTGATTCGTACTATAAAGCTAACAGTTTACGGGAATTGGAAGCTGAGTCTTTCAGAAAAAATATTTTTAATACTATAAGTTAATTAAATTTATTTATTAAACGGTTTTTTTATTGCGATGTTAAAATGAAGTAGCCGTGTAAAGAACGGTGAAAATAAATTGGTCACATTTGGTCACTTATCAAATAGGTGACCGCGCGTTGCATAGTTTTGTTTGCCCTACGATTTCTAAGATGGAAGCTCATTTAGAAACATACATTGTACTGTTAACAGTAAAACTGACGTTGTATTTCTGTTTGAGCATAGTTTTATGGTGAAATTATACGATAAATGGCTGTAAGTGGCGAGGGAGACGAACACTGATCTATCCTAAACAAATAGGTTAGATTATGGCTAATCAGGGAATTGGAAGACACCGAAACCTGCGTGGATGTATGTATAGATTCATCATCATCAGCCTATCTCAGTCCACTGCTGGACATTGGCCTCCCCCAATGAGCGCCATCGCGCCCTGTCAAAGAAGAAGAAGAAGACGCACATCAGGTCTATAAGGATAAAGGCATTTGGCACTACGTGCTCACTGCCTACTCCTTAATGAACCTCAGGTTACGATATAACGCTAATAATATAGCAAAATCAATCGCGCACGATTTTCTAGGTTGCCCGCGATCACCATCACGATATCGTTTACTACACCATTGGACGTTTATTGCCCACGAGTCAATCCCATTTCGCGTATTACATGTCGTGTTCCAAAAAAACACGACCACCTGAGATTGGCTGACTGGTGCGCGTGCCGTGGTGATTGTATGTGCGTGCAATGCGACACGCGGCTGCGGCTTGCGGCTACCTATGTGTATGTTAGTCATTCCCATGACATTCGTAGACAGATAAACCTATAAGTGTTAATATTAATTTATTTTTTGTTTGAATTATGTTACATGTATAAACAGTACATAGTAACAAATCAATCATGATGATGATGTGGATACATTATATGCTAGGTAATAACAGTTCATTGGTAAAATGTTCATCATTAAAGCTGTGTTCATAGCAATCGATATACTGATATGTGATCCAGGGATACCTAAAACTTGGAAATACTTTTCCGAAAAAGATCAGATGTGAGTTAGGCTAAACACAATTGCAAATAATGTTCGATAGTTAATTGTAGGAGTTTAGTTTACAGCAATCCACAAAGAATTTGCAGTGAACCCGCTGATTATTGCAAACGTAACATTGGATTAATTTATTTAATATCTAATCTATATCTAGTCTAGGAGTCTGCGCAAAAAACGTTAACGCATCAGCCGCACGTACAAGCCGCAAATCTGTATCGCAATCCCTGACTATTAAGTTACTGATGTCCATTTCTTTGTCGGGCATCGTCGGAATGCGTGCGAGATGCATTATATCTGGTGGTAATCAAGCAATTTCCTCCATAGCCCCACAGGAACATTCCCGGGACAAAGGGCCCTTGTAGAAAACAAAGAGACCTGTCTCAGATGCTCTATGCCAGATTGATTTTTGACGGCTCTATTGGAATGGAATGTTATGATGTTAAGTTGGTCATGGTGTGGGGAATATGTGGTTTTATGGTCCGTTAATAATGTTGGTTTAGGTTAATTTAGAGAACTGAATGAAATAAGAGACGCGTGCTCATGATTTTCTTCATATTTAGACATTAAGAGGAGCGAAAACTGGAGATACATAAGTATGTTTAGGCCCTTTTAATTAATTTCTCTTGATTTTAAATATTATATGATTTTTTAAGATCCTGATAGTATTTTACGTTGTATATATCTCAGTAATATTTCGATTATTTTGAGACCTAACCAGAGTACTTCTTCATGAGCTTCCACCGATCGCAGCGAGAAGATTTTTATAAGTAACAAATTAAGCCGGACATACTTCAATACTTTAAATACATACTCACGAATTGCTTAATAGTAATAACATAATTTTCATTTGGACTCCCCTCTGTATGAACCCGTTTGTGGTAGATAAAGAGCTCCTGTGAATCGATCGACCATCAAGGATATATGGACAAAGAGCTTAGTGTATCTCACTAATTAGTCCTAGTAGTTAGTCATTTTGCATTCGAATGCTTTAATAACATTATATATAATTATTGTATGACCGCTTCGATCTCCAACTCATTGCTCATGGTGTCCTTATGCGGTTATAAGGTATCTGTTTTGGATATTTACCTAAAGTGTGATTCTATCTTATATCATCATGTAGCCCAACGTTTGCCCAGTGTTACTGTGTAAAACACTACTGTTGCTAATTAAATTTTGTATATTTCAAGTCCATGAGTACGCGATGCGGAGGAAAGCATCAATACGCCTGAATAAAATGTCACAGGTGAGGGTAGAGCGACAGGAAATAGAGCAACATTATGCGTTGACTGAATACCATTTGCCGCAGATACTGGCAGTTCTTCAAATGACAGATTTTGTGTGCAACGGCGTGGAAAACTCGATTATTACCTCCATACGCAGTTCGCTGCCCCGCTGTGATGTCACGCCTCGTGGTCTTTATGTGTCAGCCTCGGAAATGGCACGAGATACTTGATACACCCAGCCTGATTATATTTCGCGACTATCTCTGCCTACAACCCGATCTCCCATCAATGGTAATACATATAGTAAAATCTGTATTAGACACGATATAAGAGAAAATAAATGATATTCCAAAAATAGGGGTGTAAAAGCAACAGATCTTATCTGTATTAGAACGGTTTTTTCCGTGATAACCTTACTATTGGAGGTAGATCGTACAGAAAAGAGAAATGGGTTTTAATAATGTTGGGTTGTATTGTTTTCTATGTTGTCATTCGATGGCGGTAGATAGATATAATCGGGCGAATTTCATGCCACCCATCTAATAATGGGGTTTTGGAAGCCAGTAGGGCAAGATATATTCGATCAAGAGGAAGACTAAAATTTCGTTCGACGTCATCTACGAATTGCTATTGACTTTACGTTCCGTATTTCAATCTTACAACTTGATTGCGATGAGACAAGTGTGCTTATTAACTTGGTACGAATATATTGCGTGTCGGATAGGATATTTCAATTTAATACGATTCAACGTTGATCCAATTACAAGTATAAGATTCGATGAATATGGTGTTAAAATCCCAATTTATACAATAATTATTCCACATTAAGAGAATTGTATGTTACTTTCATTCCTATACCTTAAAATTTTCCATAAAAATAAAGAACAATATCATCATAATCATCAGCATTTGAATGTCCACTGCTGGACATTTACCTGCCATTACCTGACATTTACCTGCCATTCCACATTATACCGTCTGTAAAATGATAAATATTTGGTTGTGAACATACATCTATATCAATGTATCTTTTGGGTTTCTCCTGTTATCTTTTGTCGTCAGTTATGTTATACTGTATTATCGATTGTAAGATTACAATTGCATACCGCAAACACCGGTATGTGCTCGCGATCGGTAGATAAGATAGTGTACTCTTTGTATAACGATGTAATTACATTGTTAGTAGATAAATGAAGTCATTGGTTATAATACAGATGATAATGTTGAGTGAAGCGTTGAAAACTAATTGCATGTGGTAGACTAGTAGAGAAAATTAATAATATGCCTTGGCATTTTCGATTCTTTCTCTCTTATGAATCTCTCCGGTTGATTTCCGATTTGAAAAACAGTGTCCGAATTTTTAAATGCTCATGAAATGTATTTTTGTTGGGGTCGATGTTGCTACTTCAATTTTTGTTCAATCTATTCTAATAGGTCCAATATATTTTGGATTGAGAATAGTTGTTAAGTGACCGATGAATTAAATATTACAGATCAATTGTATCGATTCTGTATTTAAAGAAACCTTTTCGTGATATATTAATCATAAGTATCACTAGCTAGAGAGGTGTATAAAACATCATAATATAATTTATGCTCCTTACAGTTATCCGTAACTTTCTTTAAGACGTATCAAGTTCGTCTTGACACTTGGTCAGCTTGTCAACTTTGACTTTTTCATTCTGAACGGAGTTCCGTTTCCAACTCTGGGACGATAAAAGTGTTGTCGGTGATTGTTCATCTCGTGTGATTAGTTGTTTAGGTAACTTAAAACAGTGCCCAATAAATTCTAATTTTCAGGCATCTTCAGTTAATACAGAAAATTTTATTAGTTATGGCGATAAATAAGAAAGGGTCTCACTTAGGTTACTTGTTCGGTTTCTTAAGGTATTTGTATAATATGAAGGTTAGCGTCGCTAGCGTCAACAAAATGACATTCAAACGTATCAACAAAATATATTATCTATTTATCTGTTATCAAGGCTTAATCCATATTAAAAGTACTCTTTTTGTCTATTTCGATAGTTTCTAAGTTAATTTGAAATCAATTCCTCTATCCATTCCATCTATTCTGTCCAATAGCTTTTTTCGTTTATCATCCATGAACAATGTTTTCACGCCGACCAATTTAAAAGCAATTTCCTACGTCCCCCACGAGTCACTCATCCGTCCGTTGATTGGAGAGCGCGAATGTATCTTCCTCGGTTCACTTCCCGGTTGACGCTCGAATGGTTCTAAACAATATGAGGATGACGGACAGGATGAGGTGTGGCATTGTGTGGATGACGAGAAACAGGATGAGGTACAGTGGGAGTGTAAAGGTGAATGGGTGAATGGTAGAATCGCTCGATTGTTACATTAGTTCGGTTGATGGTTTGATTTGTGTTGGTTAGTATTTAGGTATGGTACACAATTAGCGGTCATGACCTAATGATAGGAGGTTGCAAGTTCGGACAGGAAATCAGTTCTATGCGAAAATTGTTTTGGATGTTACGATATATTAGCTGTTCATGAAATATAAACACTGGTCCTAGATCACACTATAATTAAAATTTTATATCAGCGAACAAAATTCATGTCTGCGTAAATGGTTTTCATCAGCACAGATTATATTAACAAATTATATTATTATTATTATTTTTCTTTGTTAATATAATCAGTGCTGATGTGTTTCACTGAATTCAATCATACTTTATTTGTATCAATATTAATTCGTGGTCAAAATTTACTGCGATTAGATCCGTCATAATTAAAAGTAAAAAACATCATATGAGTATCTGTTTAATCATCACTACATCAGTCTATATGCTCAGTTTCCTACTGATTTTATGCAACCAATAATGCTTGCATTCATACGATGACCGATTCACGTAATCATTTCACAGTCCTCAATTACATATTAACTGCACGTCATTGATTTCATATTCGACCTTGATTCGTACTTCATTTATTTTTAGTTTGATTTCGCTTATCATCTGCAAGTTCTCACTCTATTTGTAACGATGGTAACAATGTTATCTCGGTTAAACGCGATCTCTCCACACTCTCACACGATCAGTTCGAATTACCGTCGGCGCACAGCAGCGAAAGTGATACCCACTCTCGCTAGAGGAAACCGGGGTGTTTGTTACGGGTGGCTGGCGTAAAACAATCGGGAGGATGTTGGGGGACAATGGACGTGACATCTATTGTTATATAGCCCCCGGATCGTATGGTAGGTATTAGATTTCATTGTGCGCTATGTTTAGATTTAGCACGGTGTTGTGTTTTTTTAGTTTTTAATTAAATCTTTTGTTAACATGATCACAAAAGTTTCATTAAGTTTACTGTTCGCTAGTAATAATGTTGTGTAACTACGTAGCTCACTGGATACCAAAATGTCGATGGAATGGGTAATGGATGTGTGAGCGTTCTCTTATTTGCCGGCAAAAGCTTGCAATTCCTATCATGTTTCTAGCCTTGAAGACATACTTTTGTGACTTAAACGGTGAACATACTGTTTGAACAAATTTACTGATAACCCAGTGTAATGGCAGCAGTGATATGTATGTTTATGATATTATCTACGTTTATTTTCTCTTGCTGTTACTTTATATTGGTGTTGGAAAACATCGTGAGAAATCTCATACACCTTAGTGTTCTTCATAATGATCTCCACGTTCTCCATAAGGCATACGAAGTTAGCCAAACCGAATATGGGCAGCGTGGCAGACTATTTTTATTTATTTGTTTACGGTTAATTAACACGATTAAAAAAACAAATTAATCGAATCACCAAATCGTTTTCCATCGTCGCAGTTCGCCTTTGGAACTCTCTTCCTCTTAGTATTGGTCAGGCGCAGTCTTTAGTTGCCTTTAAAACTGCGGTTAAAAATCATTATTTAGATAGCTGTAGCAGATAATTTTTCCGTTCCATACAATCCTAGAACATATTTATCATCATATTAAGAGTATTGATTAGCCTTCTTTAATTATAGTACACCCCTACCCCTACTAATAATTTACATCTCCTAACATTTGTGTTTCATATATGTTATTTTGTTTACTGGTGTACAAATGAGGAGTAAAAATAAATAAATAAATACAATAATATATACAACGCAATACCAAAAATCCCATAGATTAATCATTAAAATACAAATTAATTATAGATTTATTAAAATATGTAAGACAACATAAGAACTGAGCAGGTGTTAACAAGATCAAAAGACTCATAAAAAGTTAAACATATATTTAAATGTTTCTTCTATTTGTCAGCAAATAAGTAAAAATCAGGACGCGCTTGAAGAAGCGCGTTCAGACGGGACAATATACGAGGTAGGTAGGTAGGTAGGGAGTTACGGGGTGCAACTGTGCGGCTGAGAGGAACATTAAGCAATAGTTGCAATATATTTATAGTTGCAAGCCTTCTCATTCTGAACCGTTTAGGTTGAAAATGATGATAACTACATACGTACCTTGTTACGTAGCTCTGATTTATTCGATTGTCCAAATTGCAAAGTGAACGAACGGACGAGAGGATGCGGGGACGGACAGTCGGATTGCATCCGTGTGAAACCGGACCAAATTTGGCAAAGGGGTCACCGCACACGCACTACAAATTAAATTTCGAGCTGTACAGTTCAATCTTGAGTTGAAAGAGTGAGTTGAGTGAGTGATTTGAGAATTTAAGGATTACTTTGTTTTAAGATGTTAGTATACCGCTCGGCTAAGAAGTTTCTACATGTATTTTAGTAAAAAAAAAATACGTAAAATGCACCGTTAATCATCTGTCAAGTTGATTAGGCAGTTGATCACAGGGTCATCTGACGGCTACCTACAGACAGCTATCTACAGACCGTGGATTCTTTTAACACTCAGGACAAATAGTACGTACTATTCTGATCAATCTACAAATGCGTCCTATGATGATTTCACATATCTAAAAAGGCTATTCACTCTTACTAGAAAGATCTCTAGGGTATGTGTTCGGAAATAGAATCTGGTACGGTGTTCCACTACTTGACATTGACCAGATAAGAAACGTGGAAACAACCCGTTACGTTTAGTTTCTAATGTATTAATGCATACGTGGCCTTCAGTGAACGGGAATTATACTAGAAAGTGTACCGTGTGCTACTCCTCTGGAAGTGTAGGGGCTATATGTACGTCCGGGTCGCGCCTCTTGGGATGGCTTGAATAGGGTTGCCAGCTGCAAAATAATAATAAGAAAAATTTTGGGTATTCGTATTTTTTATACAATATTATAATTACTACTGATAGTGTTGGAAAAAATTTAAAGAATCAATTAATCTGAGTCAGAAAAAAGGAAAGTTTTAAATGTAAAATCACGCCTGTAATCCCCGAAGGGATAGGCAGAGGAGTGTGGTACCTACACTTCCCACAATGAAATAAGTGGTGAGCCTATTGCCATATACCGGACACAGATGCAGACTCCGAATCATTAATAGAAATTCTAAATTAGAAAAATGTAACCCGATCCGAGATTTCAACCCAGGACCTCCAGATCGGCAGTCGCGCTTGCAACCACTCGACCATCGAGGCAGTCAATATTATCAATATTATCTATGAGCATTTATTTACAAATTATATGTGTATTTACACATAGATCAGCTATCACTCAGATAGTTACACAAAACAGGCACTGCCTAGTTTAGAATCATATGACTGTGAAAAGTAATTCATCATCGTCAGCCTCTAAATATCTACTGCTGGACATAGGCCTCCTCTAATCGGCGTCACTCCTTCCGGTCCTGGGCCTTCCGATTCCAGCAGCTTCCCGCTGTCTTCCTCAGGTCGTCAGACCATCTGGTAGAGGGGCGACCTACGCTCCTTTTACCGAGACGTGGTCGCCACTCGATGACCTTTCTTCCCCATCGGTTGTCGGTCACTTGAGCGATGTGGCCTGCCCATTGCCACTTCAACTTACTAATTTGGAGAGCTATGTCCGTGCACTTGGTTCGCCTGCGGACTTCACCATTTCGGATTTTGTCACGTAGAGCAACTCCGAGCATAGCTCTCTCCTTAGCTCGTTGAGCGTTGTTTTTAGCAGTCACTAACAATACATATGGTTGAGGGTCGACATTGGCTGTTTCCTACGTTGTTCTTGAAAACGCTTAGAGATTAAGAAAATACACGTTTTTTTTACCGTTTTATTTTAATAACTTTAACTTATATTGTTTATATATATATTATTATGTACATACACCCACAAAAACATAATTGGGTGTATGTACATGTTTATATTATGTACATACACCCAATTATGTTTTTGGAGAAAGCGAAATCCTACTTAATTTGGGTCTTATTTTTATGAATATTTATGTGTGAATTATATTCAGTATTTCCGGTTGTGGTTCGTTGATTCAAGGAGAAATATTTCCAATAGCGGTAATTGGAAATTGCGTGGTCCGTATTTACTCTAATATTATTAGACTTCCTTTTTCTTTTCTTATCGTTACAACGTAATGATTAGATAAGGTAATTATTGCCTATAATCATATTTTCATTAACCTAATAATAATACAAACGATAAATTTTATTATAGATTCTGAATATATGTATGTATGTAATTAGGCTCACTCCACCTATACCATGGATCTTAAACGTAACTGGTGAAACGTGGGAGTGTATTACACTCCTCTGCCTACCACTCCGGGGATTACAGACATGCCATGGGGTAAGTGTAGAGCACCATGTGCCAAATATCCCTTTTCTTACAAACATTTAATGTCGCAAGTCGAATGCAGTCGTCAAGGTTCAACGATTGTCATAGAAACAGCTTTGGTTATAGAAGACCAAATCGCTGAACATTACAGGCGGGTCCACACAAAGGCAGGTTGGGGCCGGCATCACTGAAATGAACAGATCGCGTGAGTTCGAAAACCGTGTTAGGGTTCCGTATATAATGTCCGACGAGACAGACACGTCGTTATGATTTACGTTTATAAATGTAGGTTGCTCTATTGTAGAGTTTCTGAACGTGAGTGCTCTGGAGCCTTCGGGACTGCATAGGAGATAGGATTGTAGAGTCTAAATTTAATGTTAGGTAGAGTTCGTGGCACGATTCGTGAGCAAAGACTTTTATTGTAATAATAATAATTATAATCGGTACCCATTATAATTCCACTGTTGGAATATGGGTCTCTTCTCATATTGAGAGGGTTAAGGCCGTAGTCTGCTACGCTGGCCAAGTGCGGGTTGGCAAACTTCAGACACCTTAATCATGTTTTTTTATAAATTGTGAGGTGTGCAGATTCCCTCACGATGTTTTCCCTCACCGTTAGCAAGTGATATTTAAATTTAAAATGCCCTGTTCTAAAGAGGTGGGCGCCATGGATTTGAACCCAGTACCCCCGGAGTGAGCAGCTGAAATCTTAACCACTAGGCTATCACAGGTTACTTTTATTGTGAATGGTTAATATTTCCACTTGTCTTTGTTTCACGATATTTCGTTAGTATAAAATAAAATAACGTAGCATTTCGTCTGTGTTTCTCCGAAGGGGTAGGCAGGGAGTTAAGACATTCCCACGTTTCACCAGTTAGGCTTACATCTCACCATAGAATAGATTGGATATTGCCGGGCACAGATCCAGACTCTGTTTTAGTACACGAAATTGAATTTTAATACTTTTAAATAATCAAGGTTCAAATTTATTTTCTAAATAGGTAACTATATTCGATCTTAAAAATTAAATTTGGAAGCTATCAGTCACATTTTATGATTTTTTAAAAGTGGTTCATGACTCCACAGAGTTTGAGAAACGCTGCCCTAATGGTTCTTGTGGCGTAACTAGTTCTAGACATAGTTTTGTCAACTAGTTCACTAACTATAATCTGCCTCCCTTGACATTTACAAAGTTACGGTTGTGATAATTATAGATAATTCTTTCGGCTATTCGCGTCTACGTTTCGGTGTTTATTGTTTTTGAAATCATCATCATCATCATCAACAGCCTATCTCAGTCCACTGCTGGACATAAGCCTCCTCAAAACGGGGTTTATGCCCGTAATGTCCACGCTGGGCATGCGGGTTGGAGATCGCTGGGCACAGCTTTTCGCACCGCCGACGCTGCTGCCCGTCGGCGGCCAGGGCATTTAGCCGTGTCTGTTTAGGC
>DWDT01000235.1:0-24245 GCA_018245595.1 Microceris scylla
GGAAGCGAGCGGCGACCCGAGCGTGACGCGCATGCACGTGCACCAGCTGCGCGCGCTGCTGCACAACCTGCGCGCGCGCCGCGCCGCGCCCGCCGAGCCCGCCGCCGAGCACGCCGCGCGCCGCAAGTAGGCGCGCCCGCCGCTCGCGACCTCTCTCGCTACAGGGAATAATTCAATTATGTGTGTACATACATAGTTACGTCACCAGTAAGCGTTCACTTGTGATATGTGTAGCCAAATTTGCGTAATTTCTTTGTTCTAAAAGAAAAGCTATGCATTATATTTCTTTAATTTTAAGATTGATGTAAGTAAGTTATGGATGAGACGCTGTTCCCTGTGAAGCTTTGTCGAGTGACTACATTAATAGTTGATCTTTCTCCGAGTTTATAATCTTTTAATAGATAGTTCTGTAAAAATGGATGTTATCGATCTAATATCACGTTACTTTTCGATGCACACGAACCGTTATGTGATTAGTATAAGTAGTACCGCTGTACGTTGCCATTTGACGATTACATTCCTAGCCTACTGTAGCAGTTGGATCCCTATGTTCTACCTCAAGTCAAAACTAAATGCTAAGTCACGGCATCCTTTCAACCGTGCTCCGATGACGGCGGGTTGTTATACCAAATATTGAAAGGATGCAATCGATGTGCCAATCGTGCGAACAAGGTAATATTGTTAAGATATAAAAGACTATTGCGTTAGGGCCACGGGTTGATGATAACACTATTGTACAACATGCTTTTCAAACGTACAACGTGTGAAGTAAGCATTTCTTAGTTTGGCAATAAACCAGATTGTAACCGTGTCTCATTCAAGCCGGTCTGAAGCCATCAATATAGCACGTGTTATATTTTTCTGTTACACTCAGCGTTATCGTGAGTCTGTGGCGAGTGCCAGCCATTCGTGGTCGCATAATTGTTTTCTATTGCTCAGTATTTTATATGGTAGACATTATCTGTCTCGACGCGGAATTGTATTATATGTTAAATTTAACAGTTAAGGACACTGTGATCAAAATTATAAATTATTGAGAGATTATTAATATTGTAAGTACATTCCTAATTAATAGAGTGTATTATTGTAATGTTAAAAGGTTGTCCAATGGAGTAATGGTGGGGTTTTGCGAATATGAACGTAAAGAGTGCAAAAGATTTTTAGTAGAATTAAAATCCTGTATCTCCTTTCCAATGAAGTTAGAATAGTTAATTTGCATCTGGTGTTGATTATTGTAGCTCCACTGGAAAACGTCGAGGGATAATATTTTGTACAAAATTGAAATTTGGATTATAAAGATTGATACTCCTTAAACACAGAGGTTTTTGTGATCTTAAAAATGTTGAAGAATTAAATTTGATTGAAACTTTAACGAAAGTCGGAGTTTTATTTCCTGTGTTTTGTAATTAAAACCCTTTTTTTAAATAAATTTAAATTGTTTCCTTATTATTACACTCAAATAAAAAACATACTACACATTTAATACAAGAATTATAATTGTTACTCCTAGCGCCATCTATGAATAAAAGCTTCAAGTACTGAAATATTGTGTAAACGTATGTAAGTCTCGCAGAATGCAATTAACGTTTAAATTGTACTTACGTGCAACATTGGTTTGCTGAGAGGTTCGTAGTCGAAGTAGTCTGAAATTAGCGATGCCAATCCTTGCCATGTATTTGTGCCGACGTAGCATAGTCGAGTAGGCCTTATTGTCGTGCACACCATTTTCTAAACATAATTTTCTGATATTAAATTATTATTTACAACTCCCATACAGACAGATATTAAAAATTAAAGAACTAATTGACACAGCAAATCTGTATTTATATACAGATTTTATCATCACGTCTGTATTTTCCCGATGGAAAAATCAGGGGGATTGTAGTCCACATTCAGGTTTCGTCAGTTATATATGTCCTACCATGAAATAAGGTTGTGCCTATGTTTGTTCATTGGACACAAATCCAGATTAAAAACTGCTACTGTTAATTTTAAGTTATAAAAGCCTATTAATACTTTGCCCGACCCAGTGACCGAACCCGGAACCTTTGGATCAGTAGTCACGCTTACAACCATTGGACCAACGAGACAGTGGTCGAACTTAAGCATTTACTAAATACATTATAGTAGCTCCATCTAGTAATGAGTAGCATAATAAGAAAAATACCTGTAATCCACATTCATTAGGAGCTTGTAGTAATAGAGGTTTCCTAGACTTATAATGAAAATGGAACTGGCGTCTAAAATTTTCAGCATATGCTAATAAGAGACGTTCTTTGTCAGTGTTAGTATAATAACTCTTTGGAAAACAGGTTCTAGTTTCAAAGACTGGTTCTGATATTTCAGGCCAACATAAATTTATAACTCCAAGCTCATAGATAACGTTATTTAGTGATCCAATTGAAAGAGGTTCTGTGATGTCTTTTAATCCAAATATTTTAGGCGATATTTCTTCGAAAATCGCATCTTCATGCGGTTTATCGAAAATTTCACTGGCTATATTTTCATTTACTTCCAAAACCGGGTCTAGCGTCTCCAAGTCAGATTTCTTTTCTCCGGATTCAGAAGGTGCCTTTATCAAAACACTCATTTCTTACACGTATAAGTTGTTTTTACGCTAAATGACTGAAATAATAGACTATTTAACTATTTCAAGTTTAAGTATTTGTAACATTTGATAGTTACCTAGCAACAGCAAACGTAATAAAATCCTAAATATGTTATATCAACAATAAGAGATTAAATTATAATGCTGAAACTATTATATAACACTGGATTGGATGAATTACTAAATAAATTAATTGTTATTTGATTGAGTGAAATAATAAACCGTTCATTTTTGAACGAATCTATTTTTCAGACAATGACAGTTATGTTTGTATCATTAAAACCAATATCCTTTCATAAACGTCATATGATCATATCACAATTGTATTATATGTCATGTCATACCATTTGTACCAAACTACGAACCAAAGATCAAATTCAAAGGTCGACTTATATGGAATAATATCTTAATTAAACCATGACTTTACAGTAAAATCGCAGTGGTAAAATAAAGTATATGAATATAGTGAACTTTTTGTAGCGCAAAACGCAGTGATTAACCTACAATTAGCAGCGGCTTATTGTGTAGCGAAGTGTGGAAAATCAATTGTTTTCATAGCGCATACCTACAGTTTATCGTGTGATTTTATAGCGAAAGGTCGAGTTCGGCGGACTCAAGGTTGTATCAACAATATGGGTAATAAATCTTCTTTGCTGTTAAGGGAGGAAGAAATTGCGCAGATCCAAGAAGAAACCGGTTGTAAGTTAATAAGAACAGAGATACTATTGTGCACTTAGTCGTTACAATAATGCTAATACTTTGAACCTGGAATATTTACATACACATGTAACTACGACCTTCTAAATTTAGCTATATGTTGTCCAAATACTATTCTTAAAGCAAACCCTTATTATTTTGCAGTGATTATTTCTATGACAGTTTCATGATATACTTAATAAAACAATAATGAATATTTTCTAGTTACACCGAACCAGATTGAGCGACTTTACTCCCGCTTCACATCATTAGACAAAAATGATTGTGGAACACTTTCTAGAGAAGACTTCCTCCGTATCCCAGAGCTGGCCATTAATCCCCTGAGTGAAAGAATTGTCCATTCATTCTTTGCCGAAAGCCATGACGATAGAGTCAATTTCTTACAATTTATGAGAGTTCTGGCTCATTTCAGGCCTATAAGGAAGAATAGAGAGAATAGGCTCAATAGCAGGGAAGAAAAACTAAGATGTAAGTATTGCTTCAAATAGCAGTATAATATTAAGATTAAGCAAATATGCAGAATTAAAAATGTGAGTGTTACCAATGTTTATGTTCTTCGAATAGCAGTGGTGTCTCCTAATCACAATTTTAAATATAAAGACTGATAAATGGATAACTCTATTGTTAACATCAAAATGGGGGTTTCAAAAACACTAACCAAGTATGAAATAAAAAGTCTACTAAATTCCTACAATGAATGATTTCACAGTAAATTCTCAAATATCAAGATCCAAAAATCAATTTGTCATACCTATAATGAATTATTCCCATGGCCAAGAATCAACTGCATTGTTATCTACCACTGTTATAAATGACTTGATTATGAGGTTATCTTGTAACAAATTTAACTATTGTATGTACTGCATTTTTATCTCAGCCATTTTCAAAATTTATATCTAAAGTAAACTCATCTCTCTTTCAGTTGCATTCTCGATGTATGACTTAGACAGTGATGGTAAAATCTCTAGAGATGAGCTTCTTGCCATACTGCATATGATGGTCGGTGTAAATATTAGGTGAGTTTAAAATTTTGCTGTGTCATATAGTCATTATTCCAATAATTCTTACACTTTTTTGTTAGTAATATAACAATTCTATGATCTTTCTTATAATCTAATTAATTCCAATACTGTATAGTGAAGAACAGCTGACAAGCATTGCGGAACGCACAATACTAGAAGCAGACACCAACAACGACCAAATGATCTCCTTCGAGGAGTTCTGTCGAGCACTGGAGAGGACTGATGTCGAGCAGAAAATGTCTATTCGTTTCCTTAACTGACCTCCACAATCCTGAGGCATATACATGAGGTACATCTTAACTGTAATCCTTACAGTCCTCATTTATAAGCTTTTAGTTAAGAAATGATTGCATATGCTCTCAGCGGACTTACATAACTTCGATGAAATTATAATAAAAGTATTGGTGTATATTAGTTAAAATATTTATTGGTGTATTGTAACATTTACATTAAGGGGAAGTGTATGAGATTGAATATAATCAAAACTAATCTATGTTGGATCATGGCTCCACTTATTGGTGTGCATCTTTACTCATATACTAATATTAAGGCAGTGATTTTTGAAAACTACACAAATTTTAGTTTGTTCCAAATCTCATGGCTATATTTCAAAATATTTTCATCATTAATACCAAACTGATGATTATTATTACCAATATTTTGTAATTAGATGTACTTTGGTAACACAGACTTTGTGACTTGAAAAGTTGTCAGTGAAAGTTTCCTGATGCCGAATGAAAGGAAAAGTTAGATTTCAATATATATAAAGCCTAGTTGAGGATTGATCTGTACAAGATCTATGGCTATTTTTTCTACCACTAACTAGGAGTGTAAACCTTATTTATTTCATGTTTACACCTGTTGGCTGATAGGTTACTTGCTATGTTCTTACTAGGTTTGTGTGTCCTTAAAGAAAAATGTATCTTCTGTGACTCACTAAGTAATTTTGAGGAATTTTTTTCTATATTTGAATTATATTTCACATAACATAGTTCTCTGAACTACAGGAACCAGTTAACTTGTCAAGGAAGCCACTTTTACCAAACAGAACTTATACACACATTTTCTGGCATCTCCTAACATGTGATTGTAATTTTAAATTAATTATGAACAATATAACACATGGTTATGGAAATATTTAATGTAGTTATAAATGTATAAAATAACAATACCTTATATAGTAGAAATAACATTGTTATTAGTAAATATGTAGTGTATATCAGAAATATATATGCTTGTATGTATAATCAATAATAAAGATATGTGTAAACAATCTTAACACATTATTTACCTACCCATATAACACATTGTTGAACGGCACCTTTTCTGAAAATTTACCTCATGTGCCCTGCTATTGTTTAGAAAGCGGATGTGGAAGTAAAACAGTATAAATGGACTTTAATACATTTTGTGTATTATTCAAGTCTTAATATTTCTCTTCATACGATAAAAAGTATAACAATCACGTACATGTAATAACACACCAGAAGTTTTTCAAATATATGGAATCTTTCTAGTCGGATTTGTTTTTCTGGCAATAACTATTTTTTCTAAGACTTGGTATCTCAGTCGTCCGGAAAGCCTGGTGTTTGAAATCTTCGAAAAGTGTCAGGTGCAGCGCTGCATTGTTTGGAAACTATAGTTATAAATTCTCAGGCTACGCCCAGTAGAATTTTTTTATATCTTATTTTACGTTTTATAAACATGATACCATTGGATTCGTCTAGAGCTAGCTCCTGTTTGGGTATGTATAAGAATTGATACTAAGAACGAAACCTGGCCGGTCTTATAAGCGAGACACAACTCGAGGTATACAGACCAAATAATTACACCACAAGATTTCCAGTAGTGCGCCGTGAAACCAATAAAGATGTGGAAAAAAGCTTATCACGCGTTAACTCGTGACCGGTCACCAACGCTTGACCACACAAACACGCGTTAACTCGTGACCGGTCAGCAATGTGTTAGAGTGAAATATATTTTTTTAATAATTGTTGTTGAATGCTATGCTATGTCATAGCAATGCACAATAACATAGTCAGTTATGATCAAATAAAAATATTGGGGTCATAAAATGTAATTGTCATTGTATCTATTGTTTGAAATGTTTTAAAAGAATAAATCAAATATTTTATAATAATTTATAAGATGTTTTATTATTCTGTTACTCCTAAAGAATGTTCAGAAAAGATTAGTGACACAGTCTCATAGCCCTGTGTATCATCTATATTAATAATGTAAAGCTGAAGAGTTTGTTTCTTTGATTGTTTGAACGCGCTAATCTCAGGAAATATTGGTCCGATTTGAAAAATTCTTTCAGTATTAGATAGCTCATTTATCGAGGAATGTTATAGGCTATATAACATCACTCTAAGATGAATAGGAGAAGAGCAGTATTAAAAAACATTGCGACAACGGCAAAATTTAGAACTAAAAATATCGTATACGCAGACGTAGGTACTTTAAAAAAAGGTTCTTTGTATTAAAAACACTTTTGTTTTCTTAATTGATTTCTAAATAAAAAATTCCATGCGGACTAAGTCGCGGGCACAGCTAGTTGTATATATAGCGGCTTAACTCACTTGTTTTTCAGGATAGATCAACTTGATTTAATAGTACAATAATGAGGAAAGATGATCCAAGACCAACAGTGGGATGTTATTGTATTGCAAATATAAAATCTAATATACTTGTACAACACCAATGGGTTTAAATAATACAATTCAATTATAATTCCATAAACATTGTAATTTTATATTATAATTTACATTGTAGAAAATATAATTATAACTTAAACTGCGAATGATTACATACCACTAATGGTCTTCACAGAACTGATACTTATTTTATAGAAAAATATGTTTAATGAATAGCTAAAACATTTTTATTCAATATAAATAATAATTTATTTCAACTGTGTGGATGAATTGTAAAAACCGTAAATGTCCTAAAAACTCAATTAGCCATATTAATTTTACAATAATGTGTTAGATTCTAATCTTATATTACTTGTATATGCAGAGTGTGCATAGCTGAGGCATGTGTCTGACCACATGCTGTCTTGCACTAAGATTACCAAATGTACTGTTCACCATAGCCATTATTATGATCTTGACCTTACAGAAAATACAACCTTTCCCTCCCTCCTCATAGACCAGCCCACTAAGTGGAAGTCACTCCAGGGTCAGGGAGATATTGCCATTGGGAAATATGTATTGGGAACCAGTTCTGTGTAAGACTAGTCTTCGGGTGTCTCTCGTCAGGCCGTGGAGGACACGGCCAGCTTCTTGAGGTGTTCCATGAACACTTGCAACGACACGTCATCAGTCAACACGGGGGCGCCACCGTCCTGAATATATCAACACAATAACAGTATAACAATTATCAACAATAAAGACAACATGATCGTAAAGTGAAATATTTTAAGGCTCACTTATATTTAGAGAATGCCTTTTTTATTATATGTTAAACAATCAAACAGTGATTAGTTGCTTAAACCAGAAATATCTTTCTTCACATATAATATAACATAATTTTGATAAGAAATACATTCCAATAAAAACAATTAAGGGCGTTTGATTATTGGCCACCACTTCAGGCAAGTTTGCATTTTACACCATATCAAGATATACAAAGGTTACTTGGATTACTTAACTTGCTATTTCTGAAAAACTGCCCAGGAGGGTTTCTTTAAAATGACCTTTGTGATTTTATTATCAAAATCATTTTCAAATAAAGTTGATTGCGTTAACAACAAAAACACTTAAACACCTATTGTCTGACAAGATAGTGAACGGGCATTACAAAAATTGATCATTATTACTCATATAAAGGATATATTTTATAACTTTATGTTAAACCATACACATCAATATAATAATGTTCAATTTTGCATGCTTGTAGCATTCTATCAATTTGTGAGATGATCTTGTGAGGTCAGCAACAGCAGCAAACACAAAGGGTTAGATCAAGCATGGCTATTTTTGAAAACATAATTATAACAATGAACATTTCAATGTTTATAATTATGTTAAGAAAAATAAAAAGCTTATGCCTATGTTATTAAAAAGCGTTTTTTTGACAAACAATGACAAAAAACAAACTGACTGCCAGCGCAAAAATATTTATCGATTACTAAATGGACAAATAAAAATGTTAGACACCAACACCGAATCGGTTTAAAAAATAATAATAATAAAAGAAAACTCTACCGCAGATGGTATCGGCATCGCCTGGTTATCGCCAAAACAATGATGAAACAAAAAACAAAACGTCATATTCAAAACATGCTAAGGTGGCATGCGACATTTCTATATATATAATATTATGTTAATTTGTCCGCAAGTCGTTCACTACTTTTTGCGAATAAACCGTTTGCATTATTATTATTAGCATTACTGTATTAAATTAAATATGTCGAAATACCATTGCAATAAAATATGCAATAAATTCATTTTCAGACTGTAATTTAAATAATGAGACTTCATTTCTTTAATGTAATAAATTTTTGAAGCAGTTTTTATTACATTGCAAAAGTAACAGTTGATTGTGTCGCTGATTTTCATGAACTTCTGGAAAAATCAAATAATTTTTTATATCAATTTGTACCTACTTTAATAGAAGCTAGAAAAGTTCCTTTTGAAATACACGTTAGTTTTTTATTTCTTCCGAAAAACGTGCATGAGATATATACCTGTACTGGCTTCATTTCTATTTTCTCGATAAAAAATTGAATTAAAAAGGACCTAAAATAACTAGGAAACCAAAATAAAAAAAGTCGTGAACTCCTATCGGGCACAATAGTAGAGAGGAAATGAACTATTTAACTGAAAATTCAAACAACAACACATACGGTACTCATCAAAATCTATACAATAACATACGTTTATGTAAAAATATGAATACTCACACCACCGTACGCGTACATGTTGTTGTGTGTCTGCGACGGGTTCACCTTAGACAGAAGGAACCGAGCCTGTAAGATAAAAGACTTATAAATTAAAGGAAAAAATGAAAAATTCCAGACCTTTGTGCCCGTGGTCATCCAACAAGGAACACTATCGCCATCTATCGCTTCCGGAAAAGCTTGAATTTTAGTCAGAAATGGATGTACGAGCTCGCACGGAAGAACACAAGGCATTTTTTTCAGGTGTATTTATTAAATTGTTCTTTTATTGAACTATCAGTGAATACCATCATGAGTTTTCAACGGTATCCAAACGAGCTACTCATGTCAAATTGCGCCTTACGAATTTGAGACAAAAACTTACTCAATGACAATAAAAATCTACAACAAATTACCTGAATGAGTAAAACAATTAAGATATATTGCATTTAAAAATCACTTGACATTATGACTAATTAATCAATGTTTCTATTCTGTTAATGAGTATTTAGGTCTAAGGACACTTGACATTTAATATTAATTATGATTGTTAATGATTGTGTTGATCGTTGATGATTGCTAATTATGTTGAATTTGATTATTTTGAATTGTGATTATATTAAATTATGAGTATGTTAAGTTATGATTATGTTGAGCTAATGATTTGTATGAACTATGTGATAAATTATTTATTTCTCTTCAGAGTTTTAATATTATATAATTGTAGATTCCATATTAGAACAACTTGTACTAAATTTGCATGCCTTTATACGTAGATAGGTCATCTACTATTAAATACCGCTACTACGTACTTTATTCCTACGCAAATAAAGAATATTGATTGATTGATTTGACAAACGTCACGATGTATGAATCGTTAACGAAAAACAATTAAAAACGAACAAGACCGCACAATACGCGCCATTTTTAAAAACAAAACATTAGCATTACTCTAGCAATTTTTCTAGTAATTGACGAGTAACAAATCCGTACGCATTTCTTAACTTACGAAAATGTACTCACAGATGATTTCATTTAAAAATGCATTTATTTTGTAGGAGAATGAAAAATCACCATCATAGTACAGAAGGTATCAAATGATATGTACAACAACAATGCACAATAGTACACGGAATGTACAATAAGTGTAAACAAGGGCGCAAGTGCAGTATGCAGTGTGCAGTGTGCAGTGTGCAGTGTAGAGTGTAGAGCGGCGAGCGCGACGGCCGCCATGCTGCGCCGCGCGCTGCTGGCCGCGGCCGCCCTCTCATGTACGTTGCCAATACCACCAGCTCTTGGCACACAGCGTTTAACGCAAATAAAAGGTTTAATAGCAATAATCATGTATAGATATCGTGTGTACTAGTGTAGTCTCCGATGTGAACCCACTCCACGCTTCGACCGTTCCACTCGGTGCATGTAGATGAGTGTACAGTGCCATCAGTGTCGATAGATACCACGTTATAAATTGTCTGAAATATGCAACATACGCGACCGATTGATAGTGTCAACTTTAAATTATCACTAAATCCCACCCCACCTTTTTGATTTTGAATGAATTAAGAAGTAAAATAGTAAACTGAGATATTTTGAATTAAAAACAAAAAAAATTTATCGAATAGTGGATTTGAACATAATATATCTAAAATTTAAAAAAATACGATATAATAAACATGAATGACGACTAAAATTAAAATAGTTTCTTGTTAAGTAAACTACCACAATCGATGTTCAAAGAAAGTTGTTAAAACAATTTACAGATCTGATCTGCGTGCTAGTGTTGAGCGGAATGCAAAAGGAGGACTTGGACGTGAGCATGCTAAGAAAGCTGCAGCGATACAATGTAAACATCGGCGATACGAACAATGAGTGAGTGTTCGACTAATTGATCTTTCAACGTCCCAAGATATTTTCGTACTCAAACATTCTTTTATTAATACAAACTAGATCTCAAAAACGGTCAACCACAAATGCAAAAATCCAAATAATAACTTCAGCTGAAAATAGGACTTCAATAGTCATATTCTTATTTTTTAATCTATTGTATTCATAGTCATATTCTTATTCACTGTTTAACAAAGATTTTTGATTTAGGCGACTACGACAAGAATGCACCGTAAAAAATAAAAACTTTGCTGACTTAAAAACAGATAAAACCGATGAAGACTTCATTTCAAAAACAGAAATAACAACTGAAATTACAACAGTCACTACTCGTAAGACACAGACAGAGAAGTCTTTAAAGAAATTTTGTTCTATACACAATGCAATTTAATTACTAATTTTTGGATAATAATTTTTTCAGAACAACAATCGAAAACTTTAAGCATTGAAGCTCTTGTATATTATTTAAACACTCAAAAAGATTCCTTTTTCAATTTCAATGGAACAAAAACAACTGAAAAAGGTTTCAATATAAATCAAAATACGAACAGGTCCGATAATAAATATGTATCAAAATTAGACATGAATTTATTGCAAAGGTTTATTGAAAAGGAAACGTTAAAAAAATTGGTTGAAAAGGGAACAACCCCTAGATACAATATGAATCAGAGTAATAATGTCAGTATTGAAAAAGAAATTCCAATCGCCATCAAAGATGTTGAATTTATTGACAAAATTTTCAAGTATTATCATTTACATAAACAAAGTATTTCTACAACAACTGACTACCCCACATCAAAGCACTCTATAAATATAGGAAATATTTATAAAGAAATTGATAAACTTATCAAGGGAAATATTTATAAAGAAATAGATCTTATCAAGAATGGTTCAAAAGAAGTCGACAGGGAAAAAAAGAAAAATTTTAAAGATAAGACAGCTACAGACAGTTTTAAAAACTATATAATAGATTCCGTGCCTGTTATTCTTCATGACCAAAACGGGTCAAAAGAAGGCAATAAAGAAAGTAGTATTTATGAGTTTTTAAATATGATGAATCGATTCAAAACTTATTCTGCTTTACCGTTATTTCAAGATAATAATACAGTAAATAATTATAAGCAAGACTTGACAAATAATGACTACAAGCAAGAAGACAAAATATTATATACCGTTACTCAAAACAATCAAATAAAATATAAGGAAAATAAAACAGATAATACTGAACAAAATAAACACGTTAAAGAAAAGGTCGTATCGTCCAATTTGGTAAAAGAAATAGCTGAAACTGTTAAAGATGTTATTATTAAAGATTTGCGCAAAGAGCTGTCAAATATTTACTTAAAACCAATACAAACTACCGCAGTAACGGAGTCCATTACGACAACTACAGCAGGTAACATAATTGACACAAATTTCTATGTACACTTGAAAAGAATAGTTTCTAGACGAATATTTTGTTTCTTATCATTTTATACCATTACAGAGACCCCTGAAACATCGCCATTGACATCAACAATTAATATACAAGAAAAGGAAATAGTTATAATGGACACCTTCATGGAATTATATGAACAAATAAAAGCCCTGAAACGAACTACGTATGTACTGGAAGCTCATAACAAAACAAAAAAAAGGGTATCTAATGATTTTAGGCAACAAATAAAAAGTTTCCCAATGGGTCAAACATTTAGTCCTCTGGTTGATAGAATACGATATTCAGTTGATAGTAATTTACCAGTTTCCCCAGTTGACAATTATAATACAAAACAATTTGTTAATCTAGATCCATACATTCCTAAGCAGAATAAAAATCATCGATCACCCATAACTATCCAAACGAATTCAATAGAGATAAGACCATTAGTAGTACCTCTGACGAAGCCTGAAAGTATAATTCGACAAAATATTGTAGTACATCCAAGAGAGAGCATTCAAAACAATCGTCCTAGCCAAATATTTCCTATACAATACAATTACCCAGAAGTGATTAATAGACATAGAAATAAAACGCACTATTACAGTTCGATTGAACACTATGACAAGTATAACGCAGAACGCAACTCATTGCCGTATGTTTACAGAAAACCAATGTATATCGGAAAAGATGTAAGGCTAAGAATGACAAAGGACGGAAACTCACAATATGATACAGATAATTACGAAAAAATAAGCCTTGATAATCACGACAATACGATCAATCATAAAAATAGAGTTTTTAGAAATCATCATGTTCCAAAATTTCATGAAAGATTAGAAGGAATAGATGATAGATTTCCAACGGTAACGAATAGAGATATCGTACATAAAAAGGTCAGTAACAATAATGTCCCGTCTAGACAACAACTGTCGCTAGTAGATATGAAAAAGGGTACGTTTTACGACGACACACACTTCAAAAACTTTCTTAAGAGTCAGCAAAAAGTTACAGATATTTTGGAAAGAATTTTAGCGAACAGACCGAACGCGAGCAGACCATGGAGTGATGAAGCGAAGTTTATTAAATAATTATTTATTGATTTATTAGTAACGTACATTTCTATTATTTGTTTCTCTAGTAACGACCAGCCCCACTTCGCACGACATGATAGCACCTAATCGCAACTTAATAATTTGAACGATTAACTATAACTACTATATTGAACTAATATTAATTTGAACGATTTAATGTAAAACACAATTGTAATCTAAATTAAATGTCTACGATAATGAATATATTTATTTGATTAAGGGTCAACAAAGTTAATTAGTTAAAATAGTGTCACAAATAACTAAACTGTAATAGATATTCTAACAACAATGTAATTTTATATGAGGTAAAAGGCACTGATTAAGTGAGAAGATTAGAAAGCTGAAGTGGCAGAGAGCAGGTCACATCTGTCGCCGAACCCATAACCGTTGGAGTAGATATGTTCCGGACTAAAGACCACAACTTAGAGAACGTAACGTAATGCGCTTTATGGAAAAGAGGATTGACGATATATGCAAATTGGTTCGATAGGAAGAGTTGAAAATTGAGCTCGGTCATGTGGTATAGGAGAGGTTCGAAACGGTCTGATGATAATGATAAAAAAGCGCCGAAGAGGAAATAATAATAATAAATAAATAATAATCGACCCATTATAATTCCACTGTTAGGATATGGGTCTCCTCTCATATTGAGAGGGTTAAGGCCATAGTCTGCCACGCTGGCCAAGTGTGGGTTGGCAGACTTCACATACCTAATATTTTTTTTTGTAAATTCTAAGGTGTGTAGGTTTCCTTACGATGTGTTCCTTCACCGTTAGTAAGTGATATTTAAATTTAAAACGCACTTTTGTAAAGAAATGCGCGCCAAGGGTTTGAACCTAACACCCCCGGAGTGAGGGGCTGAATTCTTAACCACTAAGATATGCTTATTTAAAATAAAACTTAAAATAATCAGTCCTTATTTGGTCTGTTTTTATTATCATTTTACTTTGTTATTATTTCATTTTACTTTGTTATCAAATTGTTTTAGAATAATTAAGTATTATGTTTTTGTCAGGTATTTGTCGATATAAAGAAAAATACCGAATAACGGGTTTTTTTCCTTTGACAATAAATTCATCCAAGTATGAAATAGAAGTTGCGTCGCAGCCATACGATTATTCGTTAAATTTTTAAAAATTTAGAATGATATTTTGGAATACGTACTTATATGTATCATTGCCTATAATTATAAAACATCAAATGACCGTTTTATTTTTCGTTTGATAACAAGTACATCAAAGTATAGAAGAGATGTCGCATCGCAGTGGTGCGATGATACGTGACAAACAATGGTGGAATGCTGATTTTTTTAAAAGTCACTCTATTGGAATACATGCTTGTTGCAATGTGCCATTGCCTGTATTTTGGCTTAAGATGTTGGAACCTTTTTAGGCGAGTTAGACGGCAACAGGCCAGTACCGTTCCGGCTCACTCCGAATATCTCAGAGTTGCTCACCAGCATCGGGCTCACGGGGCCCCTTACCGCCTCCTGCATCGCCGTCGCGCGCTGCCTCGTCACGCCCAACTTCAAGGTATACTGTGCATCTGACACACCTACACGCACGCACATTTCTACAGTGACAACGTTTACACGGAAGGAGACAAGTGTTGTAATTTTATGAAAAAAATAAAATAAAGTTCTAGAAGGTTCTTTAAAAAGAGGAACGAGCTCATGCCAAGTATTTAAGTTCATATGTGAGTAGAAGGGTAATATATACATACACACTTACACACACACGCATACACACACAAACACACGCACACACACACACACATACACACAGTGAAAACCGGATATAACCACATTGAAGGGTCCATATAACTTCGGACGTTATGTCCGGTAGTTGTTTTATACAATATAATTATACAAATAGTCATATAAATTATCATACATATTAACATATGTTTAGAGTTCTTAGACAAAATGTCGGTTGTGCTTACGAATTTGTTTTCAAATAAAATATCAAAAAAAGAACTAAAAATATTAATTCTGAAAACAGTTAAAGTTATCGTCTCTTTCGCTCGCCATTTCATAATCTCTTTACAATGTGTGATTTTTCTTCAATATTAAAAACTTTCCTCTTTTTTGCGGCATAGTAACGCGAAAACACACGATCAAAACCAACACTTATAAAATCAAACGTACATTCACACTTAATAAGTCGTTAAACGTGCAAGGTCAAACAGCAAAAGAACGTGCGAGAGGTCGGGATGGAATAGGAGAAAGTGCGTTGCTAAAATAAGTCAAAACAATCCTTCGTAGATTAGAAGAAGTTTGGAAATTGCTCGTACTGTTTTGTTACTGGAACAACTAAAAAGAATGGTCGTTTGGCCGATGGATATCGATAAAGTTTCGTCGCTTTAAGCGATAAGCATTAAAATTTTAATTTTCCTTGAATTTGCGTGTTTATACGTAACTATTGTTGAATTACATTCTGTATCCTTATTTGTTATTGTTTCCTTATTTGTTATTTTATCAGTATTTATCATCCAAACGGTTAAGTAGGTAGATGCTGATGTTACTGTGTGTGATCTTCATTGACTTAATTTTAATTAACTATGTGGGAACGCGTACGTATAGTTCGTGCGAATGAATAACCTAGTCATCATCCCACCTCGTTATTTCCCGTTTAAGGCGCGTGGTGATTTAATAAAAAAAAACATGATTCTGCTGGACATAAGCCTCTTCAATGGCACGCCACTGAGCTCAATCTTTAGCTCTTCGCATCCAAACACTGCCAGCCACTTTGAGTATATCGTCACTCCACCTAGCTGAACGGCGTCCTACACTACGTTAGCCATAAATGGCATATCCATGTTTATAAGAACGCTCAGAATTGCATGTTACGTACTTTAAATGATTGTCTTTATATTTCATTTACCTCTAAATAACTGTCAGTATAAATGCAAATAAAAGTGTAAAAATTTTTTGTGATCGTAAATCACACATTATACTTCACATTGAGTCGTGCAAATTTAAAATATACTTGGTTTCAGCATGCAATAGAAATTTTAAATATGATTAAGCCGTGGCGTAGCGTCTCTTGGAGGTGCCCTGTATCAAAATTACTTGGGGGGCTGTAATAAAGGGTATATATAGGTTTTCCTAAATTCAGTTTTTCGACTTTTGTCATTTCTGAAGTGAAATTTCTATAGGCACGTATGACAGGTTTTTTATATGTTTTTTTTTATCCAGGAAGAACAAGATTAAGTAACATTAATGAAAACACTTTACTAATTTTTGATTACACACGTTAGGGGCCCATGCATTCCGGGAGCCCCGTACCATTGATACGACTGATCGGCGGTAGCTACGACTCTGTGTTTATGTAAGTTTCGGTTTCGGCTGAAAACCTGTTGCGGTCGGGCATTACTTTATTATTTAAATAGGTATTCAGCCGGGACTTCATTCGGTCGTATTAACCGATCTGTCGTTACAAACGATGGCGTTATATTCGGTTTCCACTGTATATAAATATATCAGGTCTTTTACTGGGTAAACAGAACACCGAGGGCTATTCACGCCTTTAACACGCCTTTAACACGCTTGTTGTACACGCAAGTCGATTTCTGAGATATGTGAAGATTCGGATATAAGTACCTACATGATTTTTATTTTTTGTCGAACTTCATTCATATATACATAAATATGTGTAATGCTAATTTTATTTAAAAAATTAATAAACGACTCGTACATGTACTATGTTTAAAGGTGTCTGTATTATATTGTTTTTTGTTTACAGTTGTTAATTTTAGGCTTTTTTTTTTTTTTTTGGTTAGTGTCATTAAATAGAAGTTGCGACTAGAAAACAAAAATTTCTGCTTAGTATCTAAAGACATAGGGGAAAAGAATCTTGTAGTCTATTTTCTTGTTCCGATGGGGATCTCTAAAGGCTGTGCGGAGTCTTTTGTTTAAAATTTAGAATAGTTGATAACTAAATATTACGCTGTATTAAAAATAGTCTGTAAATATTTTAATGTATTGTTTTACATATCATGGTAATCCAATACAATATACTGGAAACAAAGGAATTTACCAAGTTGCAACGGTTTCAGATTCAATCAATTTTACGAACAATTTTACGGGATGAAATGGTGACCGGATATAGGAAAAGACTGGAGGACAAGTCGGGACTTCCGGCGGCGAGCACTTCGACGGACAACAAGAGCATGGAGATGGACAACGAGACCATCATCAGCATGGTGACGAAGGCCGTCACGGTGATCATGACCCGACTCAATTCATTGGCTCTGTTCGACGGCCCCGACAGCAAAGTGGCAACCCTAGTCGCAGCTGCCAACAGCCACGACAATCTTTGTCGGATGGACCCCGCCTGGCACCCGTGGCTCTGAAATGTTTGCATTAGTCTCTTTTTTTAGTCGACTAGGAAACCACTTTCAAACTCCGCCGACTCTATATCATAAATAATTTTGTACTTAAAATTATTTTAAAAAGTCAAAAATTTATATAATAAGCTAGATTCGTCCTCTTTACCTGAGGATTAAGAGTTTTTATGACATGACGGTTTCGAAACTCATTTTAAATATTAGTATGAGATGTTATCTTGTATGTAGATGAAACAGTTATTATTTAACGCATATTGTTTTCCTGTGATTGTATGTATGTATGCTAATCATTATATTAAAGATCTCTAGAAACGTAGTAGTGTTTTTATTTTCCTCAATTCTATTCAGTTAGTACTTAATGTCTTAAACACATTGAATTCTTTATATATTGTTTTTAAAGGAACGTTTATACATTAAGGAATATGTGTACAAATAATATTGCGAAGTAAGTGTACATAATGTTAATGTGCGAATAAGTGTTGGTTGGCACATCGGTATAGCGGAAGAAAGGGCAGCGTGGCCGTTCATCTGTCTCACTCGATCGTAAGAGATAGTAAAACTGATTTCATCACACTAACAATGGGAAAGAAAGTGCAATAATTGTGGGATGGTGTAGGAACCGCTCCCATATACAGTCGTGCGAAACGAATCTTTCATTCATTAAACCCTTTAGACTTAGAATACGTGAGATCAAAGCGCAGCTACATAAAATAATAAATATGTTCGTTTAATTTTATTACTTTGAACTATTTCTTTTTCAAGAGAAACCAGAGGAACGAAGATAATTCAACAAGTGTGCTAGGTAAGATATAGTCGGCTATTGAAAGTATGATTAAAATCAGCTGGCTTTTATGCTCGTTAAGAGGAAGGTAAAGAAAGCGACGTAGAACATAAAAATAAAATGTTTTATATAGTAACAGAATAGACTTATTTATTACTTCTCCGGTTCGATGTAAAAATCTGCTGGATCTTTTTTACGCATTGACGAGATGTTGCCGAGTCGGATGATCGATTCGATTTCATAGGTGGCGGTGGGTAGGTGCGGGGCCCGCGGCCGGCGGCGCGTTGCTAGGGGCGCCAGGCCCCGCGCCACGTCGCCGCCCCGCGCCTCGCCGCGCGCCGCTGTCGCTCACTTCACTCAGTTGACTCAGTTCGCTCCACAGCGTCGTGTTGTACGTTGGTGTACCGCGTCCCTCGTGATCTCAAATCTCAGGCCTCCGACCTCTGGAATCGACCATCTTTTGACATTCGACAACCTCGCCCTGTGCATTTTTCCCAGTTGCATTTAGATCTTTCAAGGAGTGCGTCGCCAGTGAACGATCCGTCCCGGAGTCGACGGCTCCTCCCGCGTTTATTTATGTTGTCGTTTTGGTGTTGTGAGTACTTGTGCTGCACGAACGATAACCGGATTATCTTTGCGTTCGACTTGCTGGATATTTATAACGATCGACGGCTTTTCCGCGAAGGTGAGTGAAATTCTCGATTCGGCGAACGTCGCTCGTGTGCATGGGACGTCATGTCGCCGCGACGTGGCGGCCGTCTCGTCGATTGTCGCTACCCTTTGGGATATCTAAACAGCGGCGTGTCCCGATCTCTTGTGAATGTCTCATGTTTTATGTCCATTTACATCCCTGTCCTACAAATTGTATCGTACATATTGTCAGATTAACCATTCTGTTTTCTTTAAATATCCTGTTTTCCATCTTATGACGTCATCTGTAAACAGGACGCAATCATTCAAAAATAATCAATATTCGAGTAATACACAATATACAGATAAGTTAATTTATGATAAGGGTAAACTCGGTCCTATCCCACTCTTCCATATGGTGGACGGAAACAAATGTATAAGAAAATATAGGAGAACGGGCGTCGGCGCGGAGCGGTGCGCGGCCGGTCAAGCGACCGCATTCCATATGGAATGCCGGACTATACGCAATGTCAGTGTGACTACGAGTTAGCCAGCGCTCCTGCGCCGATTTATTGTACATTTGCAACAATGTACTCTTACTTAAATTTCATTTATTCACTAGACTGTTTGTTTCAATTAGATGTAGGCGTTGATTGACATGACGGCATAACTATCGTGGCACAAACTCCTATTCGCGATTTCGCTATTAAAACAGTCCATTATCAATTTTTCAACCTTTTTTCTTAGCTTTAATTAATTGTTTATATCCTATTTTATATAATGTCATCCCTATTGACACGATATGACATTATTTATTTTTTAATGTCGAATTGGATATGGTTTTCACTTTGTTCTATTTAAATTTAGCATTTGTTAATTAAACGCTTATATATAAAAACATCGTTTTAATTACAACCACACTTCAAGAATGAAATAATAAGATAGAACTTTCCTCAGTGTCCATATGGACTTCATTCTATATAAGGTAGGTACGTATTCAAATACCTACTGAGTATAGAAATATAGTAAAGTAAATATAAATAAATGTACTTCGATTTGAAGAAGTTCAAATAATAAGAATGGAATTAGAATTAATTTAAAACTTCTACTAATTTGTGTTGTAACCTATCAATATTATAGACTTATAGATTGGGCTGTGTTCCTGCCCACTGCACATTGCGTCTAATGCCAACTGCGAACAACACCAGTAACAGCTGGTGTCAGTAATTTTGATAAATTCATAATTATTGTTAGTCTATGATTCCGTTTGCGTCCGCCGTGCTTTTAATAATTCTTTATTAAAATGTCAGACACACAGTCTAATGAATATATAGTAAAAAAATTGAATTCATAGTTTTGTTTTTCTTACAAGAATTATAACTCGTATATTTTATATGGGTATATAAGTACTCACAATGTATCTACGACAAAAGTTAAAAAATACAAACTTAGAACGAATATTTTACACACCTGAAGAATCGACATGACTTATTCTACATACTTATCGAATATTTTTCACAAACAGGTATCTATGGGTTTTTTGTAAGAATTTACCTGGGACCTGTTATAAAGTGTTCTATTTTTAAATTTAGAAATGGAATTGCCAGGCACGAGGATACCGTGCGAATTCTTTTTACTTTGTTATGAAACGAAACCTGATCGACACGCTAAAAATAAATTTAATGACGTCTACGGTGTGGTATTAAACAGTATGAAAGCGATCAGAGATTTATACCCATGAAGTAATTTTTTTAAAACATGATGATGTTTAATTAAAATAAATCCAGCAGCGCACACATAAAAAATGAAATTTATGTCTTGTTGCTGACTAGGTACTTAATTTACCCTGTGGGAGCAGACTTCACATTTAAACGGTGTCAGTCTTGAATGTTTCATAGACTATGTGCCCAGATCGTATCATATCAAATATTAATTCGTGTATTGCTTTAACTAGGTTAAACATCTATTAAAACTTTTGTTGCAATTGTCCGACGGTTAGCCTAATGATGGAATAATTTATTTAAAACTTCAATGCATTCTTTTGGCAGTTCTTGGTACCTACATTTTGCAATCAAATGCTGAACATTATTTTGTGTTTAGTTTTTAGAGACGTTGACGCATTATAACGCTTATAACCATTATGAAAAGTTTCTGTGGATAATATGGTATGGAGTAGCACTTTACAATTTACTCCACAACTTCTTCCGTCGAAGTGTCCGTGGCCCAGCGTTGGGATATAAAATACGTGGCAACCACATAATAATAAAATTTGATGATGTGGTGAGTAATATTTTGCGAGTAAATATGTAGCGTACGAGAGTGCGTGTTGCCATATTTCGAAACCCGTAGCGTTGCCTCCAGTTTTTATAGCCTGCAATTTAGATGAGTGCGCACACTAAATAAAACTGTTTTGTTTTATAACACAAAAAAAAAAACAAATAATATAAAAACAGTAGCTCATTACCTAGCAGAAGCAGCGACTTTTACGCGTGAATTATTTAGTTTGTTGTTAATATTTGTGTAACGTATATTATTTTAAAATCTTTTTGTTTTAAAAATGATAGAACCCGGGGGCATGTATTATCGATAGTGTCAAAGTGATATGTGCAATTTTGCTGCACCTATCCCTCATTTTTATTTCATTATCGGGTCACATGCAACATTTTAACGTTATATTTATGAAGCGTATCAACGGTCGGATTCATGTAAATAACATTAATATAAAACACGTACGAATGATCACGTATCTTGTTACTGTGTAGTTCGTCAAATACATACCCGCACATTATCGGATAGCGTCCGGGTCTCGGGTCAAATTTACACAATCTGTGTGACCTTTAATCTCGTTTCAGATAGCTAAAACACGTTCGTTTGTTAATTCTTAGAACTAATAAATATAGTTACATCTCATTGTTTTGTTTACATTTATAGCTTAATCTTTTGTTTTTATAACATCGCACCGCCACGTATTTACAAATTGGCTTTAGCCAGCTACTTTGTTCGCATAATATTACATTATACTAGCCGGTTATATAATAATATTAATAATAGAGACGATTTTTTTATAGATTATCTAACTGTATAGGCGGTCTGATAAAATGTGCTGCAACTTTGTGTCTTGGTAAGCGAAATTGGTGTAAGAGTGCATGAAGCAGTACAGCAATATTTAACCATAGCAGGAGTCTTGATGAGATTCCAAGCTGCAAAGGACACATAAAAACCGGGTTAGAGGTTATAGTCAGAAATGACGTGAGTGATTGTCAATAAGGGTTTTCAAATAAAAAATACACAAATCTGTTTGTATTTATTATTTAGAAACTTGGTCAGTGCAATGCTGTAAAAAGTAAAAACAATAAGATGCCAAAAAACCGGCAACATTATAAAGTTTTTTGTTTCGGATCAGCGACCAAATTCCAATTTTAAAAGTAACAAAAACTCAATATACAGTGTAGTTAATGAACTTATTTTAGAAAAACCAATTATTAATCTAAGCAATAAATATTCGATACATGTTGCATATTCGCATTTACATAAAAAACGGGCGCGGCGTGGAGAATCTTAAGTTTTTGATAGCGAATCGATCATTTCCGTATCAAATATTTGTGTGATCAGCACCCATAATCACAGGATCATCTGGTGGTGTACCTAAGTGTACACATTATTCGTAACTTCACGCTTGTAATCCCCGAAGGGGTAGACAGAGGAATGCAGAACACTCACGTTTCACCGGTTACGTTTACGTCCCACTGGAATAGGTGGTGAGCCTAGTGCCATGCATCGGGCACATATCCAGACTCCGAACTACTACTAGAAAATCTAAATTAGAAAAATTGTAGTGTTCGACCCGGGAATCGAACCCGGGACCTCCCGATCGGCAGTCGCACTTGCAACCAACACGACCATCAAGGCAGTCGATGTTACATATATGTATGTACATGTTACTTTTTTGTATTTGTTCATATTAGATACATTACAATTTTCCCAGGTAACTTTATCTGTCTCTCTGACACGTTAGCAATTTGAACTGCAGTATGAATTTATGAAAAATTCAAAAAAATTAATAAGCAACAAAATCATGAATGTTCATGTTTTGGTGACAGTGGAGTTATGTTGTGACACTAAAATAATAATAAAATAAGAATGCTGTTTAAAATTATTGGGTTTAAAATACATTAAATTTGTGCTACTTTGTAACAATCCATGAGTACAGAATGTTTGTTTTAGTTTTAAACCTCTACTCGTATCCATGGGTTGTTTTGGCGAAGTAATGCCTGATAGATAATAATACCTTTTATAATTTAGTGATTGTATTTATTATAGAGTACGTTAAATCTATTTTATACTGTTTATGTAAAATGGTTTTTGTTAAAAAAGCCGATAGAGAGAATTTTGGAAAAGTACGTCAATTTTGTTATTTACATGTAATTATAAAGACATTAAAGAATAAATTTGGTATTATATTACTTATGTAATTATACATATGTACATGTATGTAAACAAATTATACATAAATTGGCGATATAACATCTGAACAATGGTAACAATGTGACACAGTAAATGAGCAAATATAGCCACGTCTCGTTTATTTGGACTGGCTATGCGTGAGCGATAATTAACCAGTAATTAGCTAAATTTTGCAATACGATAATATTTGAATTTGGAATAGGCACGTAATGAGCGACTGGGTGTTATTTAGAAAATTATATCATTTAGTTAGGTTAATATGAATATCTGGCTAATTAGCAATATGTATAATCTCAGACTGGTTAGTGGTTACTATTTATACGTAAGAATGTATGGTAAGTTTGAATGGCATATTTATCACCAATTATTGTGTTTAATTGACTTCATTGAATGATT
>DWDT01000236.1:0-24224 GCA_018245595.1 Microceris scylla
TAGGCTCACTACCAATTCCCTTGTGGGACGTAAACGTAACTGGTGAAACGTGGGAGTGCAGTAGGCTCCTCTGTCTACCCCTTCAGGGATTACAGGCGTGATGATACTTTTATGAGCGATCTTTTTATGAGCGAAAGTGATTTTATATATGCCATTTCATCCCCTTCGCATTCCTCAGTGCCATTTATAACTAAGCTGAAACGCCTGGCTTTTTATTTTCTGCAGTACCGTTTAAGGTCCGGACATGATAATATTATTTTACTCAACAACATAATGTAGATCTGCCGCTATGTATAAAATGTTTCCTTTACATACTAATTATTCAAGTCGTAATCTATGTTACGGTACGCTGCATAAATATTATACATGTTTTCATATTTACAAGGTACGCGTTACCTCAATTTATGTGTAATAATAATTCAGTATATATGAATAATAATAATTTATAGACATTTCGGGAAACATTAATACTTATTTGTTGCTTACCTACGTCTTTGTATATATGTATATACTTGCCTAAGGTGCACTTACATAATTATATAAGAGTATTTAGGGTATTTTTTGTACCTAACTTTACTTTACTGCGTATTTTGCTGGCTAAATTACATCTATTTGAATATTTTTTATTTAAAATGCTACTGGCAGCTAACTGATATCATTTAAACATCACCTGCAAATCATACTCGTTCAGAATAAAAAATCATCCTCCTATTTTTTCACCCGTAGAGTGGGTGTTTTTCTTCAAGTTTAAATGGGACCGAACGTTATACATATATCCTTCCAAACAAGATTTCCCGATCAGTTCATAAATGAGGAAGTATTAAGTAACAAATATGTATAAATACAGGCGAATTGAGAACCTTCTCCTTTTTGAACTCGTTTAAAATTCGTTTTCGTGTAAATAAATCAAAATCGATGTCTTCCACTGTTTTCAGATGTAATTACTTGATATTAAAATAATCATTTTATTAGGGATGTAGCCGTCAGCATATTTGCTTGTTTGTTTGTTTTTGTTTGTTTCAACCCATTACAATTCCACTGCTGGAATACGGGTCTCCTTTCATTGAGAGGGTTAAGGCCATAGTCTGCCACGCTGGCCAAGTGCGGGTTGGCAGACATATTTGCTTAAGTATCAATAATAGTCTTAAAGCGATCACAGCTATGTATATTGTTCGTTTCCGGTCTTATGAGTCTTGTGGATATTTCTCTATATATTACGCGATATTAAAGAATGTTATTTTAGACATTTTAATTAATATTATAAGTGTGAATGAGTGTTTCTTTATCCCTAACTATTCAACATATCATCATGAAGTTTTGTACATACCTTATCAGGGGAGAGATAAGAATATTAGTGTATCTTTTATTAAGAAAAAGATACCGATGCCGACGGATAGAAAAAATAGATTCATTTAGTCATCTGGCATATCAACACGGCCTCGATATGAAAACGTTTGGTAAATCCAAGTGAGATTGCCTTCATTGCTCATGTTGTCATACATGAATTTTTCGAAGTTGACATCAACTAGCCAAGCCGCGGGTAAAACTTCATATTGTAGAATGGAAAGGGATGTTTTGAACATGGCAATGAGAAAGTGCAAACGTTTTTTTGTTCGCAGACATGTAGCAATGTAAACATCTTTGCTAACATAATGGCAGTCGTGAATATTTTCAAAACATACTTCAAAGTTAATTTTTTTTTTTTGTAATGTTGCAAGTTGTAATTTATATTGTCTTTTGTGCTTTGTACGGATAATGTTGCCATTATTTATTTGAACGTGAACTTTATGGGAGCACCGATATTAATTAGTAATAGACAACACCAAAACAAATTTCTGTATTCCGATAACTGTCCATTCAGTCAGTATGTGAAGAGATTTGAATTTTGACACATTTTAATTAACGAAAACTATCCACTCAATGAGCATGTTTAATATTTTTGTGTTTCAATGCTGTAATCATGTTTTATCTATTGTCTGTAAAATGTTAATAACCGATATATGGTATCGCAAGGCAAAATATACATAAACTTGATTTTCGACTTTAATTTCATACAAGCTTCTCTAACCAACATAAAAGTCTTACGTTGATGTATTATTTTTAAAAGCACTTTTGGTAGTAAACACTTTTTTAAAATTACAGTAAAGCGATCGATGAATGAATAAATGTATCCTCACGATGTTTACAATTTTTTATATAGGTACCCCTATTTTCGTTATTATTTAATAAATGTGTCACTTTTCCTCCAATGTCACATTTCTTTGAATTGGATTATTGATTGATAACATTTTCGCAACCTCAAGTCAAGAGATCGAATATCTCGCTGACATGAAGATAAGATACATAGATATCCATAGTAATTGCTTAATATCTAATCTCAAGAAATCTCAAATTCTCTGTCCAAGGATCTCTAAAAGAGGGTTACCAGATCTTGGAGGTCTTACTCTTTGTCTTATGATCAGGGTCTACGTCGAACATAGTTCTTAACAGCTCCGGAGCGCGTTTCATATGTATATCGTCACTTTCATATATCAGCACTTTGCATATATCGTCACTCCACCTAGGTGGAGGGCGTCCTACGATACATTTGCCGAATCGCGGTCTCCATTCCAGAACACGTATGCTCCAGCGGCTATCGGTTCTACGAAAGATGTGACCAGCCCACTGCCACTTTAGTTTGCTAATCCATTGGGTTATGTCGATAACTTTTGTTGTCTGTCGAATCGCCTCATTTCTGATGCGGTCCTTCAGAGAGACGACGAGCATAGCCCTCTCCATAACTCGCTGAGCAACGGTGGACCAGCCGCACTGTGAATGTCTACGTATGTCATATCTTTCGGCTCCGTATATCATAACAGGTAGGACGCACTTATTGAAGACTTTCGTTTTCAGGTTTTCCGGTAGCGGTGACGAAAAGACTTGACGAAGTTTCCTATATGCTGTCTAGGCAAGCTGTATTCTTCTGCAGGCTTCCCTCTCGAAATAAATTCTACTATGCTATATGTATATTATGGTCGAGAACAATTATTGATACTCAGTGAAAAAGTACGTTCAGACACGTAACTATTACATGTATGTTTAATATATTTTTTAAAGTAATTTAACCTAATAAACAAATGGCAGGGAACTTATGATAAATCAGAACAGTGCATACATATTTATTAGGTACTGAATATTATGCGATTTTGTGAGACTTAATACTATTGGTTTTGCTCCAAGAATAAAAAATCCAACAAGAAATAGAAACAGGTTTATAAGTTTAATTAAACAATAAAAAAATAATTTCGTGCTTAAATTTGGTTATTGTACGATTCCTCGACATTATTTTAAATAGTAATAACATTGGGCTGTGTCATTATTATTTCATAGATGTTTCAAAGTCATAATATATGTAGGGCATACATGTTTAATGTGTTGATCCATAGGGCGTATCAAGTTGGGTTTTATATGTATCGCGTGATAAAAGCAAAATATCTTTTTCAAGATATAATTACTATGTTATACCCGATGCTATTCCTGTTGGAACATTAGGGGTTAAGTTTCCAGATATCTGGAAATATCTCGATCAAATTGAGAGGTGTCGGAACACCATAACATATCTTACAGGATATTTGTTTCCAACAATTACTAGCAAGACACAAGTAGTTAGGGTTTCTCCTTGCCGCACTGTGTCCTGTGTCCTGTATGGCAGTGTCCTATCTTATCCCGATATTGTAGGTGTCAAACTGGGTCTTATCACTGCGAACTCGTTTAAAGACTTAAGGATTTCCATTGGCTATGGGACCTTAACAAACTTCTTTTGTCTCTCTTGTTGTTATCAAAATTTCACGAGTACTCTGTTACAGTTAGAAGTTCTTAGACTATTCGTAGGCAGCCCGAGATGAAGACTGAGGACTTTTATGTCCCGTAGTGGTAGACTTACGGGAAATAAGTGGTCATATTGGCACTCGGCGTATGATAGATTAGCACGAATTGTACGATTATTACATGTAATATCTGTATTGAAGAGTTCACCCGAAAAATCGCACTATACTCGATAGACAATAAGGAAATTTCTTGGAAGAGGTTTATGATCAGCTGTGAACTGATGACGGTAGATGATGTTCATAACGAGAAAGTTATATCACATGATTTTGAATGAATCAAACATATTTATTTAGAATACTTACACCACTTGTTCAAATGTATTGATGATTATTATTACTTTATTGTGATAATAATATCGTATGTATGATATGTGTAATTGATAATGCGTTAAATATAGTTTTTAAATGTGCATGAGGTTCACTGGACGTTATCAAGATTATAAAAAATTCCGTATTAACTTAGAAAGCATTCGAACAGAGATTTGAATTATTAAATAGCGAAAATATTGCTATTAAGAATATTTTACAAAGTGCCTTTTTGCTGTAGGATTATTATTGAAGAGGACATCTTAACTGATCGATCGTTGATTGTTGCATATGAACATTTTTAAAAATAACTTCATGTCTATCGTAACTTGATTTCTTAAAATATCGCCGTTGCTTTAAAGTAGTAGATATATTTGGTAGTAGTGGATATATTTGCGTAGTAGATATATTTGGTGTTGATTTAGCGAGCTGGTTATTGATACGAGTTTCCATCCGTCGACCTTGAGCTGCTTTTGCATATCTACTTGCAATACGAACGCTTGTTAAAGTGCATGCCTACAGAGGGAAACGACATCTAACACAAAGATACTGTTTCTATGAAAAATTCAAACCTCAACTACTTTGACAGTTCATTTAATAAGTCAGAATGGACTGACAATTATCGAAAATGTTGCTTACGTGTGTCTATTTTGTCTGTTGTTGATTAATAGATTTCCGTTTTTTACTTTTGTTTGGAAATCTGTGCTAGTTGCATTAGTAAAAAATCAAAAGAATTCTTATGAAAATATATGTAAGTTTCGTATGGAGATATTTTCATATAATTGCCTAAAATAGTACCTACTTGGCTAGCATGGTAGATTATGGTCTTAACTCTTCGAATTCCGAGACCTGTGAGCCGTGTTTCATTTAGCAGTATTTTATAAAACATAGGTAAAGGTTAAATCTAATGTCCTTATTTTGCTTATCACCACACAGGCTTTGAAGTACGAGCCTTCGTGCGCGATCCATCGAAGGTTCCTGAAGAATTTAAAGACAAGGTAGAAGTTTTCAAAGGGGATGTTCTCGAGCCAGATTCGGTCACGAACGCGGTTGAGGGCACAGATGGCGTGGTGGTGGTCCTTGGTACCAGGAACAGTCTAGAGCCGACTTCAGACATGTCCGAAGGAATGAAACACATCGTGGATGCCATGAGGGCGAAGAATGTAAAACCTGTGTCGGTTTGCATATCCGCCTTCCTATTCTACGAACCCGAGAAAGTGCCTCCTAGGTTCATCGATATCACAAAAGATCATCAACGTATGCATCAGGTTTTGAAGGAAAGCGGGCTTAATTGGGTCTCCATCTGGCCTCCACACATTTCAGGTGAGTTAGAGAAAAGTCGAATCTGACTTCGTAGTAGTCATAATAAATGTCCGTAATTAATATTAAGGATAGTGATAGAGTGCTTGGTATTTCTATCTTCTTCAGAAGGATCTGGTGTAATGATGTAATAATAAATACTGTTTTGTTTCTCATAAATATGTAGTCTGCGCGATTTCAATACATAACTCGATACATCACTATTAAAACTTCTCATTAATAGGATAGCAATCTCATTGTTAAAACCGCATCCTCTTTGTTAAAATAAGTGATCCTCATTATTAAACCAGCGGTACAAGTTGCAAAGCTAATGACTACCTAAAAGACTTGTTTTGTCAATATCCTGAAAAGATGTAGTAGACATCCCATTACATGCAGTTATTTTCTTTCTAGATGAACCCAGTCGTGAAATCATCGTGGAAGTCAACCCTGAAAAGTCTCCAGGGCGCACTATTTCGAAACACGATTTGGGTACCTTCCTGGTGGACAGCATCAGCGAGCCTAAGTATTACAAGGCCGTCATCGGACTGTGCAATGTTCCTAAGCAATAATAAATTTAAGAAATAATCAAATATATCCAACTTTTTTTTCAAACTTCAAGCTATTACGTCATTTGAACTATAACTTATATAGACACATTATGTACGTGTCAGCTGTTTAATATACCGCCATATGACAATTCATGATTTACTGATTAAAATGTACTGAGTAATACAAAGTGTAGCGGAAATCGTAGCACTTGAAGGTGAATTAGGTCCAATAGGGTTGTAGCTTACTTCACTTACTTAAATAAATAATTCCGGCAAGGAACTGTGACCCTTAGAGCTAAAATTTTTTTCTAGGCACATAAATGATACAATTATGGTAATTAGAGGCTCTTGCAACCGTTGTATTATATAGAGTTTTACTTGTTCTTGATTGATATCGATCAAACAGAATTGAAAATGAGGAAAAGAGTGAGGAAAAATTCGAAAATTCGTCGCGGTGACCATTGAATAGAAGACTGCGTTGAAAACTATACCTGTCTATAAATACTGCATCGATCCCTAAAAGCTTATCCATCTTATCCCTAAAAACTATCCATTTCTGTATTGAAGTGTCGATACCCTCCGTTTTAGTGTGTAAAATAACTATACTATGAATGATAAACTGAATATTGTCGAATCTTTTTATTTTTCACTGTAAAATGAGTTGAATAAACGTTATTTCTATCGAGTATGTTTGTATTTCAATAATATAATCAGAATCAATTTTAATTATTACAGGAATCCTTGAGAATGTTAACGAGCACAATTGTGGTCTGGCGTATTTACTAAAACCTGCCAATTCTTTGGTATTCGTATGCCGGTATATTGTCATTTTAGTACTGCGAGTTGGTAGAACAGTATGGTTACGCATAGATCTACATACATAATATATTTCGACGTAAATGGCAAATAAACGTTAATGGTAAAATGATCTTTGGCCAAGGAATAGTGTTCAATACTTTAATGAGGTCGTACTATTAAATAACAGTGATTGTATGGTAATCATAGATAGTCAAAGTTAAATTTTATTATTCCAGACGGTCTTTAGTATCAGTTATATAAGAAGTTTTAACAAATTGCGAGTATGCCTCTGTTTATTTAATTTAATATTTTTTAGTCATGTTTTATTACCTTCCTATAACCAGTATTATACTGTGTTTATTGGTAAAATGTAGTTATTTGGTATAAATAAACGCTATATTGTCTCATAATTGTTTTTATTGCACATACCTTTAAATGTGTTAATAAATTACTGGGTAACAATTAAGAAGATCCTTGTATTTTTCAAGTTACTAAAACTGAATAATCTTCATTACTCATATCCAGACCAGTCAAGTAATCGAAGTCTTTGTTAAGTGTCGTGCTTGACGTAATACTGAATCGACTCTTCGTCACCAAACTGCTAGGATACGAGTCTGTGTAGCTACTTTCGGTATACGGACTCCAAGGATAATTAACCCTAACAAGTTTCGAGCTTATGTCAGAGAGCCAACCAGAGCTGGTGAAAGATTCTATTGTCCACGAGCTAAATGTACTCGACAGTTCCGATGCATCTTTGCTATTCAGAGGATGAATACTGTGACTATCCGCATCGATTTCCTGAAAACTGCATAATGTCAATGTTGTTTGGCTTAATGAATCAAGTAAAGTTGAAACACCGTAAGAAGTTGACGTTTTCGGGGCTGTAGATGGTTCTTCGCTTTGATTCCACAATAAATCGTCAGATGTATTGACAGTAGTCCAGGACTCTGTGGTCCAGGGCGTTGTTATCATGCTGAGTGTGTCGTCTGTCGTCCAACTCGATGAATACGATGGATCGTTTGCCAAGGATGTGGTCGATAGCGTTACAACTGTACTCTTACTTAATGTTGGTGTGCTTTTAGAAAACTGAGCTGGCTTTTCAATTATGGTCGACAGAGCCACCTCGCTTCTACTACAATAATTCAACATCGATGCAAAAGTTTTAACAATAACTTTAAATATGTCTATCGATGCCATGATAGTCCATATTTTATCTTTCCGATTATGCTGTATGTAATTTCGACATTTTAATAATGGGGTAGCAGTCGGTTGCGATATTTAAAATCCACCAGTATACCTGAATGGAATTCAGGAAGGTTTGCAAAAGGTCGAAAGGGTTCATTGTTTAATGGATGGCAGTTACCATCCCTACTTTTCAAATGATCAAAGTCATAACTACTATTAGAAAATTTTATGCTGATTTTACTTATTTAAATCCATTGACTAATAATTTTGAATTGAGCTGGTGACATTTAGCAGCTGACATTGTAATACTTGTCACTTTTGACATTATATACTTTTCATTATTATTTGATACCTAATACTCTTTTTCTTTGTTCTCTTCAGATACCCAATACATATAAGGCTTAAAAATAATATTACAGATGTAGCACCTCTCTAACATGACTACCTACTATAATGCAATAGGGGCTTGCATCTAAAAACTTTTTTCTAAAATTTCGCTTTAAGCGACACGTCCGTCTGCAGTTATTTATTAGAATACTGTTCTAGCTGGGATAAAAATATTATTATAGGACATGTTGTTTTGGTCGATGGAAGAACAAATGTCTCATGTGTTAATGTCATGAATCATGATAAATATTTCATTTGACTGACAGTTATTCCAAGGGGTGTCTTTTGGGTTAGGTCAATGTGCTGGTTGCGGACGTCCAGCAAATAATGACAGCACCTTTTGGAGAGACTTTCAGTTATAAAATAAAGAATACAGAGCAAACAACAATCGCCTTTTTTATTCAAATAAAACGTATAAATTGTACAACATCCTCTTTTATTATCATTATTATAAATTTATTTTATTTCATCTTTTCAATCTAATATTTACACCATTTACAATATTTACAGACAACTATTATTATCAAACACTTCACTACACTACAACCTTCTATTCCATTAATTCTTTTTTCCTTCCTTTCTCTTGTTTCTTCAGCAGCTCGATATCCAGTAGGGCCTTCCCAAGTTCTCCGGTCCGGAATGCCTTGATTAAAGTCCTTGCAACTTCAATAAGGTCTGGCACCTCCCTTACTGTACCATCAAAGTCACGAGTCTTTCTTATCCGGTTGAATTTTATTGCACCTGTGATTAGTACCTGAAAACAGATTTTAAAGTTGATATGTAACACATGAGATTGGATTGACATTGACGACACACAATAAGCTGTTACAGAGTCACATGTGCTTTTCGAACCTAAATGATAAGTGACATTGTCATATTAAGTTAAGAGTACTGGATATTTTTTGTTTTTTTTTCCAAGTACCATCTGCAGAACAACTTAGGCTGATGAACAAAAACTGCAACAATGTATGACTTATTGTGAACCTTGGAATAAATACCACTTTGAATATGGCAGAGGTGGCCTCATATTAAGAATAAAGATGTATTTCAGACTAAGAAGAAAATCTATATATATCAGAATGTTTTCCTATCACATCCACAAACCGGAATATAAGGTCTTGGTTGTCATCATCATCTTAGGTCTTGGTTGAGAGTTTGTACTCAGCAGGTTCAGGTGCTAAAGTTATCAAAATCTTTTCAAAACAAATCATATATTATAAAAAAATATTATTGTAAGATGTGTACTAGCAAACAATAGAGATTTTTGTTGTGGCTGCTTTTGAACAAAAAAAAATTTCATTAATATTACATAGGCCAAGATCCACTTCGGGTCATTGAGCCAGCACAGTAAGGTAATATTACATAAATTACAATGTCTATTTAATACAAAAGGCTGCATCCAGTAACTTTAAGTGATACAATGAGGTAGCTTTGAGTTATCTTCTTATATAAAATAAAAGTAACATCACACCTATAATCCCCCAAGCGGTAGGCACAGGAGTGTAGTACACTCCTATGTTCCACCCATTATGTTATGTCCCATGGAATAGTTGTTGTGCCTATTGCCATACACCAGGCATAGATCTAGACTACAAGTCACTAATAGAACATTTTAAATTAGAAAAATGCAACAGTAGCCAAACCGGGATTTGAACCTAGGACCTCTCGATCAGCAATCACTTGACCAATTAGACTTAATAATCTGTTCTGTAAAATTGGATTTAATATGGAACTTACTTTATTAATATCATCACAAGGTTCCTCCAAGCCAACATAATCCACATATTTAAAGTTGCCATGACTGTTCAGCCAGTACAGCAGATAATCGGCTATAATCTCCTCACCCACTAGATGGTCTTGCAATGATGCACAAAGAGCCAGCTTTAGACCCATTTCCACATCTGTTACAGATGGTTCTAGGATGCCTTAAATGAAGGATTTAATTACATTAACTAATAAACTATCAGATGGACAGACAACCCCTAGACCAAGAAGAATCAATGAAACAAAACAGCATAACAAGTTATGGTTAGGTAAGGAATTTGGGGTGGACTATGTTTAGTTGAGGGTTAGTAAATCTATGATGAAATATAACACTAAATTGTGGATTGCACGAAGTATGATATGTATTATTGTGAACTAACCAGGAGTATCGAACATGAAAATATCTGGATTGTTGTTAATTCTCATCTTGGTCATCAGACTCCTTGTCACACCGGCAATGGCACCAACCGGGAGAGCATGCCCAATCCTCATGTTAGTGCTTCGTAACATATTAATTAGAGATGATTTTCCAACATTGGGCACACCAATTATCATAACATTGTAATCTTTTTCTTCACTTCTATTATATCTGCAAGATAACAATAAAGAGTTAAAATAGAGTCTATAACTTGAATAAATAAAAATGTATTAGCAAGTAAATCTCTTCTCTAACTAAATCTAAAACTTAATGTGCCAAAATGTGTCATATTGGCCATTGGGAAAGGCCTATATCCAGGAGTGGACTGAGATAAGCTGATGATGATGTGTTGTTACAGTATAACCTGATGGTAAGTGAGATACATAAAAAATATTTTGTAATTTAAAAAATTATCATATATACCTATTTGAATTCTTAATAATGTCCACTATTAGTGGTTTAAGAGACTTCAGCCCTCTGCAGTGTTGGTCTTTGCTGTTTGTGTATACCACATTGTCAATATTCTGTTCCTCTTTCAACTGATCCTTTATTTTGGGAATTAGTGACTGTATGGTCAAGTCTTTTTTATTTAACACTAGTATGTGAGGTTTCGCTCCAGTCAAGCTCTCTGAGAATATAGAGTTACGGCCTGTGAAGGGTATCCTTGCGTCATGGACTTCAATCACACAGTCCACGGACTTCAGTTTCCGTTGCATCTGCTTGAGCCCCTTGTTCATGTGCCCCGGGAACCACCTCAGGAGATTCTTATTCACATACGGACATTTCTTGCGGAAGTTGTAGGCGGCTGCATCGAATTTTGCAGCCATTGTATTCTTGTTTGTTTTGCTTTCGAGGTTATGTTGAATGTGGGTATATTATTTTACAATAACAAATCAAATCAGTCAGTTTTTAGATGCTTAATGACGATTTTACATATGTATAAATTAACCTGATGTAATGTCAAAAAAATTACGTGAAAATAATAAATGAAAAATATACATTTTATTTTGGTGACCCATTGACATTTGAAAATGACATTGGTGACTTTTTACTTAGTCATTAATGACAGTAGTCAATAAACGGTTTGCCGTAATATTTTTTAATATCTAAGGCCAGTCACACAGAGCTACTCAAAAAGAATTAGAGACAAACTAATTATGATATGACAAATTTAAATCGAATTTTACCCATTGACTGAAAAAAGGCTACAGGTCGTTGAAGAAATTTAAGTCAGCAAAGTAACTGTCATTTACTTATAAACAAAAGTATAAAACGTTTATGTTTATTTTATATTATTATAGAATATTATTTCAGGAGGTATTAAACAACAAGAAAACGCACAATGTCACAAACATTTTTGTTAGAACCAGATATTATAGCAGCTACTGAAAATGTAATGCCTGATCTGAATAATGATTTAATTCTTGCTAAAAATTATCTTAAACAACAAAGTGGCGCGACTGGAGATTCAATGTAAGTTGAGAAAAAGTGTTAGTCTAGTTAGCATAACATAGCTGTAGTTCTAAGAGATATAGTTACTTTTAAATCAAGCTTAGTATTTTCTCTTATCTGAACATATTGAGTTTCATCATCATCATTATCGGCCTACTCCCGTCCACTGCAGCCACAATATTGAGTTTATTATAATTTAATTTCCGAGCTCCAGTCAGCGCACAAAATGGCATTATGATTTTGTACCAATTTCATTTCTTGCTATTTTAGAGTTACCGCTCTTGAATTTAGATTGTTCTTTTATGCTACCTACGAATAACGACTAATTATTTGGATATACAGGTACGACCATCTCGTTGACGTTGTTCAGAAAATTTTGACACAGAAGCCACCAGACGTGGTAGACAGTTTTGAACAATATTCATGGCAGGTGAAGCTGGAGAAGTTTCGGCCTAACTTCGATTTGTTGAACGATATCTATCTGTCGCCGCCTCAGCTAACAGCGATTCGGAAATTGGATGAGATGTTTCGGGTTATCGCATTTTTTAATATTCGCCTAAATTTTTATTTTTAATTGAGTAATATGAATTAAAATAATCTGGTCGCGATTACCGATAATATATGTAGCCCAATATAACATGCAACATAGTATTGAATGGTCTTGCTGAATCTTCAAAACTGATGAAATTCATGAAAAAAAAAATGTTTTAGTTGGTGGCTATCAAATCGGAAAAAATCGAAAACCTTGGTGAGGAGGAACAGGAGCTGGATTTGGAAGAGGACTCGCTTAAACCCCGGATCGCAGATTTGATCGAAAACAATTACTACTTTAATGAGGTTGCATATTTTTCATTTTCACATTTCCAGGCACAATAACTCCCTAATTTAGGTCTATTCGTTTCTAAGATTTAGAACTTTCACAAAGTTTAAAAGTAACTTGCAATACAATTATTTCATGATAACGAGCGTATCAGACGCGCATTTAAGATCACATTTTAGTTGCTTTCGTATACTGTGTTATTTTAAACCTTCCGGGGCAAACTTCATTGTATTTACTTGGCGGTGATGCAGAGCTTAAATAAATCTACGGTCGGTATTTTCAGGCCGGATATGGTTTGCCGGATAGCGAGTGCTACGCCGTATACATCGCTCTCAACATGTTAGCAATAAAAGAGCCAGTGGCTACTATCAGGTTAAACATTTAAACTTATTCTGTAATAGTTTGCTGAGATGGATTACGGAGTAGTTGGCTGTTTTGGTTCTTGCAGGTTTTTCGGTAAGATTTTTGGAACAAAAGCGAATTACTATGTCGCCGAGACTGACCTTACTATAGAGGAGCTCGACAAGAGAATTCGCGTGAGCTACCTATCTTTGTCTTACGAGTACTTTAATTATTTTCTGTACACGTTTTTAGCTAATTTTCATTGTTCGATAATGCTGTATTACAGCACGTGAAGACTCATCACATGTGAAATATAGAATGAATAAGTTCATTAAGTCGGATAACACGGTCGTTACAATTGACAGTAGGCCCTTGTAATCATTACAAAAGTGAAAAAAATAAGCAGATTTGTTCTCTAATTTTCTCACAGGGTGTTTTCCGTTAACGTCACGTTCCGATTAGATAGTAGATTAGAATAAATTATATACTTTACTATCGAAATTGCTCCTCCAAGCTTCTATAAAAGTAGATTTAAAAATGTATATTTAGATTTAATTGTTCCTACAGGCTTGTACGAAATATGTAATTTCATGTCATATATTGTTGTGTACCTGTATTTTTTGCTTTTTTCTACTAAGACAATTTTGCTTGTTATCAATATAACGTTCAGGCTGCTTTCAAAAATAAAGCTGTTATTATGTTTTAGGAATTTGACATGAAGGATATGCCAGGTGAAGGCGAAGGAGAAGGTGAAGTGCGTGTACATGAGTTAGAGGAAGAAAAAGAGCTTAGTGAGTCGGGTATTAAATAAATTATCGTAAATGTGGTGCTATATGGTGTGTAAGGGGTTCTAACCACCATCTCAGGAGCCCATGTCAACCTCACCTGCACGTGGTGCACCCTGCTATGACAGACTAGTCTCTGGCGACCAGCTGATTGTGGTATAGCGCAGCCTAAACACGCACGGCTAAATGCCCTGGCCGCCGACGGGCAGCAGCGCCGGCGGTGCGAAAAGCTGTGCTCTGCGATCTCCAACCCGCATGCCCAGCGTGGAGATTACGGGCATAAACCCCCTTTTGGGGAGGCCTATGTCCAGAAGTGGACTGAGATAGGCTGATGATGATGATGATGAGCTTAGACGCCGATCTTTCCACTTTGAACTTCTGTGGCGGCTTTCTCCCTTTTCTATCCACTGCATTGACTCCTGTTTTGACTCCGAATCGTACTGTCGAATCCATGTTTCATCGACAGTAATAATGCGTGAAAAAACATCATCAGGATTGTCGCCACAGATGTCCAAAAACTCCTGTGAAGTTGTGATGCTGCTTGTCTAGCGGCATGAGCATTTTCGGCATCGATCGCGCGAACACCTATTTTGTATGCAGGTGATTATGCAGAATGTCGCCGATTCGTTCCTTGTTGATGCCCACAGCTTCAGCAATCTACCAGAACTTAGTTCACAGATTTTCAAAAAAAAAGTTTTCACTTTTTCAATGTTTTCTTCGATAACGGCGGTGTTTATGCGTCCCGACCTTGCCGATCATCTTCCAACGAGTCCCGGCCTTGTTTGAACACTCGACTCCAACGTTTTATGGTCGTAAACGAAGGTGCAAACACCCCATAAACTGTTGACATCTCTTTAAATATTTCAGTCGATGTTTTGTTCTTCTTGGTAAGGAATTTTATGACAGCTCTGTCCTCCAAATTCGTGCAAAGTGCAGATGACTCAGACATGGTGACGTTTACGGTTCAGTTACAAAAAGCGTAATGATGCTAATGACATGAAGCTTAACTTATATACTCCCTATTATTCCCGTACTTAGTAGTGTATTGTGCGCGTCATTAGTAACACTTAAAGGTACATAGACTCAAAACTTTTCAGTCGCCGTTCGTATACTTCATTCCTCTGCCTACCTATTCGGGGATAACAGGCGTGATGTTATGTTTATGAACATAGAAGAAGCACGTCAGGTCTTTGATGATAGAGATATTTGGCACTCGGTGCTCTCTGTTTACCTCGTAAAGGACCTGGCGTGAAATATATATAAATGAAGAGTTGAGAAGAGAGCTGCTAAGAGATGAGTTAAGTAACATGGTGCGTTATCGCCAGCAGCCCCGCAGCGTGATCTCCAGCAGCTTCAACGGGCTGCCGTTGTCGCGACCCAGCTACGGCTCCACCATCGCCACTGCCGCCGACGAGTACAAGGCGAGTCTATTAGCGTCCTTAGCTGTGTAGTTATTTTCAAACTTATCTGGGGAGAGCGGAGTGGAAGGGTTATATTGTCCAACGGGATATAAGGTCTTAATTCGGTAGGTTGGTTAAGATTTTAGGTAGGTATCAGGGGTACATTGTTAGCAATCGCTGCAGACGAAATTCTGTCGTGCTCCACGGAGGATGATTGTAACAAAATAATTTCATTGAACTCATTGGAAATGTAAAATGGTTGCTGGTGGTTCCGACTTATAATACGTGAACGGGTCGATAACTAAATAATAATTTTTCCTTCCTATTCAGGTTTCTATACTCACTGTGCACTACCGTTTACAGAAATCTCTTGACGAAAACGGCAATGCAGTTCAAGGGTTCAGTTCACCTCTCTCAGGATCTAGTCAACACAAGAAACCGCGAAGGAAAAAGTCATCAAAGAACGAGACCGTCATTAAATCTCACCAAATAGACGGCTACCAGGGCAACAAGGATCTCAACGAGGTGCTGCGGTTTATAGAGTCCAATGCGGACACCACGCGTGGCCACAAGCTCGGCCGCGCCAAGCACAAGGACGACTCCGAGGACAAGGGCGGCAAGAAACGTTCCACCGACCGCCGCAAAGACAAGGAAAGCAAGATTAAACGAGCCTCCTCGCTCGAGGAGCTCTCGCGCACTAAGCTCGAGGACCTCACCGACGAGCCCGAGCCGCGTGTGCAGCCCTGGGCCGAGCCCGTGCCCGCTAAGCCGGAGCGCCGTTCCTGGGGCGAGGATGCGCGCGACTCCTTCTACTTCCGCAAGCCAGATACCGTCACCAGCTCAGTAGCCGTCGCCACTACTACCGCCATCACCACCGCGGCTGCTGCCACCGTTACCACAGCCGTCGTCGCCACGACCACCGCCGTGACCGCCGCGGAGCTCACCGACTTCCAGACCGTCACTAAGAAGCGCAAGCCGCGCCGCCGCCACGACGACACCGCCGCCGATCCTACGCCACGCCGCGCGCGCGCGCCTTCCCCGCGCCGCGCGCCCTCCGACCGCAGCAACGACTCCAACGACGACCTCGACTCCGTGCACTCACTGCCCGCTGACGCGGCCGCACGTCCCCCGCCCGCGCCGCACGCCTCCTACGCGGACATTGCGCGCACTCGCCACAACATCCCCGACCTCATCGAGTCGTGCAACTTCTACGCGGAGGGCGAGCCGCCGCCCCGGGCCGCCGACCCCGTAGGCGCGCCGCCCGCTGACGGCGACTATCCAGCGCTGGCAGCTAGGCGCGCGCGCGATAAGCCGGCCGCGACGCCCGCGCGCCCTCGTAAGGAGCGCGCCGAGCCGCCCGCCGCGCCGCCTGCACCGGACGTGGTGGCCGATCGCCGGCCGCCCGTCGTGCTGCTGGACTCGACGGCGCGGCCGCGGGACATGGACGGCGTCACATTCGGCTTCGACGTGAACGAGCAGCTGCTGGGGGCGGCGCCGCGGCGCGCGCGCTGCGACCTGGTACGCGACGCGGCCGACGCAGCGGACGCGGCGCAGGGCGTGGCGGTGCGCGCGGGCCCGGCGGCGCTGCGCTATGTGCCGCCGCGCGCGCCGTCCGCCGCGCACCTTCTGCAGCTGGTGGACTACGTGGGCGCTGGTATGCCCAGCCTTTCTATTAATCGTGTCTCTTTCTAGTGGCGTCCCGTAATCATGTTTTCCTTTTTTCCCTTTGCAGCGTGGGAGGACGTGGTGCGGTGCGGCGGCGGCAAGGTGCGCTACTTCAGCGAGTGACGAAAGCGGGTGCCACACCTCGAACTGTGAACGAGTTAATGATCGATGCACTCGTTATTAGGATCGATCGAATCGTTACTAGACGTTATATCTCGGTGTCCACGTGTGACGGCGCCGGAGCGCGACAATCGAACGTTTGAACGGGACATCCAATTGTATTTATAATTATACGGTTACCTTCGCGACTTGATGTTATTCAGTGACTCGCGTGAATTATACGTGGAAGTGACGCAGTGCTACGTCGGTGCGGCGGTCGGTTTTCAGTCGCTTTAATAAATGAATTGTCGATTATTTTCTACAAGTTGTTGACATTGATGTGTTCTATAATAAAATTGACTATTCCCGGAAGCGACCGCCGGTATTTAAGTGAGTGTTAGAACAGTCAAGTGGAGGTTTATCAGACGAGGCTAGGCATGAGTGTGACGTGAGAGCGCGTGTTAGACACCTCGGCCTTTCAGTCACATGTATCTTCTTGCAGTGGCGACAAATTGTACCTACGGCCCGTCGTGTACGAGCGGGGTTTTCGCTTTGTAAATATATCAGTTAGTGTGAAAAGCTTAAATTTGAGCAAATAATACAAAATGAATAAAAAATATTTTATATATCGCTTTGTATATCCAAGAATTATTTATGTTGTAATGATTCAGTGATTGTTACATTAATATTATTATTACACTTTCGAGACCCGGTACCGTCCTGGACTAGTAAATTGTTCACGAGAAGACAGAAAAATATTGCAATCTGACCCTTTAGAGGGCCTAGCACTACATAATAATAAAGACAATGAATCAAAATTATTAATTGTACTACCAAAAAAAACGATCAGTTTTCCTAATTTGTGGTATCATTGATTTTAGAACGAATAAGTTCACACCATAGAGATATTATATATATAGAGTAGAGAAGACATACAGTTGCATGTAAGCGCCAACGTGTGACCGTTAGAAAGAGAGAAACGATTGCGATACCCTGTCTCTATCTCGCTACTGACGTATGCGCAGTAAAGAATAGCTTGTTTTTCAATTAATGAACTCACGTTAGCGCTACCAGTGCATGTGCAAGTAGAAAGAGACAGAGAGATAGGTAGCCTCATTTGCTTTCTTTTTTTTTCGATAGACACGTTTTAGACTGGCTTCTCTACTTTTATATATAAATATCTCTATGCTTAACTCACATCTAAAAGCGAGTTCTGTTTATATTTTTGTAATCTGTTGTGTCATGTTGTTTTTTCTAAATAAGTCAAACGTTAAAAAGGATATTTTGACCAAATGAATAAATGCTAGTCAGTTAATAAATAAATCGTGATCAACAATGGCGTCAATTAATACGTTCCCGAATCGAAACTTGCATTTAATCAAAAAATACATTTAATAACGAAACTAATGAAAATGGCCAACGTTTTGGCCGGCCAAAGGTCCGGAGTCCAGCGCCTCGTCTCGTATTGACTCGGCAGTATGTCACTTATGTTTTAGGTTTCAAGTGCGCAGGCACAGTGTATGTTGTTTCTGTTGATGTTTATTGGGGCTTGGATTTTTTGTTACGTAATCACCAATATTAGGTAGATTCTCCCTAACTACTACTTAGCGATTTCATTTATAATTTTGTTATGTATTTTTAAGTTTTACTGTTATATAAAATAATGTAAATAAAATGAATATTGTATAAGTCCCCCGGCCATATGTTAACTATGGTTAGGAATTATCAAAATTTATCGCAAATTCATATACATAAAATTCATATTCTTTAATCGTTTCGCGGTCGGTGTTTTGAAAATTTATGTTCGCGTTGTCTTTGTGTGATAAGTGATGTCCAAAGCTTTTTTTATTGATGCTTTTATGCAAATAATAATAAACACTAATCGTATGCATTTCGGCGCAGTTATTTCACTAAGGTATATGTTTAATTATTCGTCAAAATGGAAAAATATTTCAGTCAGCTGTTTCAGAAACATGACATTACTATTACACATCATCCAGAATCAATATGGTCGGTATTGCAATAATTTTTTTTTTCAATGTTCACTTTTGTAAGTCCTTCCTATCGTAAAAAAATACATTTCTTTATGCATACAATTTATTTTTCAAATTTCTAGCTGATAAACTTCGCTCTCCATGAAAAAAATTTGATTCTTTTTTATTTGCGTCGTACTTTTGTAATTCCGACATATATTGCAGACCCATTATTTGTATATTTTAATATGTGCATGTTTTGAATGATACACGCAATGACGCCAATGTGATAACTGGGATTGTATGATTACCAATGTCGTCTATGGCACGGATAAGACATAAAAATAGTTACGTTATACGGTGTCATTGCTCTCTTATTTCAATTTTACATTCTCAGTGTAATTGTTTATATATACATCAACGTACAACGTATTGCTTTACTTTGTCAAAATTTGCTTACTATAAAAAGTTCAAAATACACTAATCGTATAGGTATACATAATTTTCGAGAAAGTATGTATATAATGGCTGTAAATAAAATACATACTAACTGATCAAGTTAAAAACTGAGTTTGTAAAATGGCGGGAAATATTTTTTTTTATTATAAACTATTTTAATCGGCTGGTTTGGGGTTGATAGTTAAAATTAAAAATTAAGCAGCATACGTGCTCGCTAAATTATGTCACAAAAATATGTACTCAACTAATCGGCTCGCCGTAGATAAACGTCTATATTTGTATCTTAATAAAATTGATCTGAGCTTAATTCCTGTTCTAATTTTTATAAAATATAATTAGACATCACATAAGAATATCTAACACGATCCCTTAATGGTAAGTTAGGTTTATCATTACATCATAAGTATATGCTGGAATGATTGATGATAATGTACTTTAATGATAATAGCTAAAGGGTAAATGGAATAATTTATTCAAAATTAAAGTGTAAAATTATATTCTACAGTGTACCATCATAGATGCCACCCGTTACAAAAATATTCACAAATAAATTAACGGACGCCTAACTCCTGCCCCTAGTACAACCTTATTTAGTTTTAATTTTTATTTCCGTGCAGTTAACTCGTCTACATAAACTTGCTTGTGTTAGACTGGTTATAAGATTTATCTTTTGTTTGTAGTAATTGAATTAATGTAAGGGCAACATTAAAAAAATATCCGGGACAGTTGATTCTGATGAGTGTACCACACCCCGAGCTAGTCTAGTAAAATAAAAAAAAATTGAAAATACTGGCACTCAGCAAAAAAGTTTTTTTTAAATTGAGTATTGATTTTATTAGGTCATATAAACATCCTAAGGTTAAATTGTATTGAAAGTTGTGTTAAAACCCGTCATAATATTATATATATTGTAATAAGCGTTGCTGTATTGTTTGTTGCACGTGATGTTTGTGTCCGGGAGTTATAAAATAACCATAAGCGAAAGATTATTGTAAATATTTATATATATGAGATAAACTTGAGATTTACTTCGCAACCGGATAAAGAAAAAATGTTGAAAAAAATGTGTCCTATCTTTTCAAGTGTTTTCTACACTTTAAAGTTTTCTATTTGCCACATGTTCTATGTTTCGATTTTTAAATTGTCGCCTAATTTTGTTAACATCTACATCTAACTCGTGCGCGATATCTTGAGACCTGTTTCCTATGTACATGTACTCTTTTCATTGCTTAAATGTCATCCTTTTTTAACGTAACAGATTTCTGACACTTAGTTTATTAAAGAATCTGTTAATAGGTTGCTTTACGCTCTATACATTCGCGTCGTGTGAGGTCATGATGCGTACATTAATTATGGTCAGTATGGTCAGTTATTGATCAGGATGAGTACATTAATTATGGAACATCATAAGTTATGTGCATTGCGTCTAACGAGTTGTATATGTATGTTTTTCTGTTTCTGATATGAACAGGTGCATATACGATTGCCGAGTAGACATTCAATCGATCAGCGAAAATTATTATTATTATGTGTAACGCCAGCTCCCGTACGACGTATGCAGAGAGTACGCGTGCCAAATATCTCTGTCCCTACTTGACTTACTTGACGTGTTTCGTTTCAATCCATCTGAAGATGCTTCAAATAAATCGATTTCTGTGTACATGCTAGGGAGCTTTTAAGTATTACGGTACACAAATTGGAGGAGGGGGGGTCTGGTAAAATGTTACGATGCGTTACATCGGCGGAAGGGGGGGTCGAATAACGCGTTACGTAACATTGTTTCTTTTTTATTTCTAAAAAAAGATAAGAAATATAAACTTCCTAAGTTGGCAAAATGGCAATCCTTTTCGTTTGTTTCGAGGAATCCCTCGATTGTACGTAATTTTTATTACGTACAATCGAGGGATTCGTTATTATTATTATTATTATTCATTTACGTTTTACAGGGAATCCCGCGAATGTAATGTATGTTACTTTTATTTTGTATTCCTTAGTGTTTTAAACACTTAATACGTCTAAGCACTTTACAGTAGTTTTTTGTTTTAAAGTTAATTAATTATGGCCTCGAAAGAGGGCGATCTGCATCATCAGCTGTTCTTGGCTTATAAATGCTCTCATATTTGTGATTTTTATGTAAAAATGGTCATTTGGGTGTCAACGTTTAGGGACGGGGGGAAGGTACAGAAAAACGTTTCGGCGCGTTATATAGGGGAAAGGGAGTCAAGAATCTTCAAAAATTGCGTTACGTAATACTTGAATACTTCCCTATAGGAACTGTCTCATCACATAATCAAGTACGAATCGTATGCAGAAATTATTAGTTTTGTTTTTGATAAAAAATCAGTTCAAATAATTTGAATAAATTGTATCTTACTTTACTCCTGTGCTTACATTTTTCTGTTGGCGTTTTTTAAAGCCAAATTATGAGATTAATTCAAATAGCATACAGATATTGAAGCGATGAAGTTCTCACAACAATCTATTTGTCGAATAGACAAAGCTTTTATACCTAAAATTTTTGTGTGAATTGAATATTTGATGCTGAATTTTTACTATGTCTAATTACTAGAATAAAATAACATTAATAAGACCTCTGTACCAAAACATGGTTTATTTCTTGAAGGAGCTCTTGTATTCCATTTTTTCATTTATTTACTTATCGGTAAGATGTGTGTTATAAATGTATGTAAGTACATTGAAAAATACTTTTAACATTGATGGTGAACGCCGACGCGAATTTTTCATTTCCATATAGAAATTATTACATGATTTTTTTATGAAAAAATGCCTCGCCATTGTGTAAATATCTCAACTTCTTCCCCAAAAATCAGTTGTTGCTTATTACATGGCAACACATTTTTACATTGATATGTAACTGATACAAAGCTCATATCAAAAGGTTTAGGAATATTGTTTGTTATTTCTTTTCCTTGTAATATATGTAAATATGTGAAAACTGGATGGAATTAATGAATGGATGGATTGTATTAATACATAGTGATTACAGATTATAAAAGTCCGGGAGAAAATGTAATATCAAATGAACGTCATCTGTTGTACGTATATGGTGGCAGAGCAGAACCATAAATAATAACTATCTTTGTGGAATGTTCTTTAATATAATCGAAAATTATTTTCGTCATGGCTCTTTCATCTTTAAAGTGTGGTTTAAAAATGTATAGTGCTTCAAACTGAATAACACTTGTAATTATCATGATTGTTATTTTGTGGTTCGAAAACGATCTATGGGCGCCACGTGTTTGTGTAACAGGTGTTTTGATTTACGATACTTCTTATAATCTAAAGGCTAGTAATAATTTTACGCATAATGCCTCAAAATATTTAAAATATTTTCTTAAAAAAGTGTGAGCTATATATTATTAATCATTTTACGTGTGTAAATTATACAGTTTTTAAATATTCGGAATCGAAACGATCAGCTTCCGTGCTATCGGCAAAAGTGTATAAATAAATGTATAATAAGAAAATATAATTTAATTTTACCGTTTCATACTTCGGTAAAATTGTAATCTTTACATAACACATATTTATTTAAAACCGTAGTCGGTCAATATATCATATAAGTATTGTTTTTCTTAAAAGTGAGACGATTGCTCTTCGTGTCAAATTTTATTTATCTGCTAACATGTATATGTCGGTCCAGTTTATTACTCTGTCTCCAGGTCTGACCGTTGTACGTTTATTATTATGATGCTGATGTACGAAATAACATCCGTGTTCTTTTTTATATTAAGAATGCCTTGTTATCTACAGAAAAAAATCTTTAAAAAATTGTGACACAAAAATATACTTCGCTTACACTTTCTTTGTAATGTTATTCGTTTCAAAGTTTATAGCTAAAATATATGAACTGTCTCGGTTAATATAGCAAGAGCAAGCGACGTATGGTTGAAGATGTAAAAAATTGTTATTTCTTAAAACTATTAACTATGTGTTAAAGGAAAATATCTTATATTCTTCTCATATTCTTTAAGATAAGGGCCAAGTGGTCGTCAAATAAAACTTAAGACTCAATTGAAATCTCTCCAGTACATTTTCCTCTATACGCGCACAAAGACAGACCTCCATCATTTTACAATGAATTACATCTACAATAAATGACGTCAAAACATACATCACAATTCATAGACAATTGAGAATTCATTGCTTTTGTTTTAAAAATTCGTTATGTGACAAAAAAAAAGTTCTGACAACAACTTACCGAGAGGCAATAGCAATCAAAATATAATGGATTTTCTAGTTTCCTAATTTTATAATTAAGAAGACAGAGTAATAATGAAGTGACTTTATTATTTGTAATGTTTGTTTATGTATGAACAATATTATAACCAACTGCAATTTACAGTTATGTACTTTTTCACTGTTTCCGTTTTCTTAATAAAATGTTGAAATTATACTTGCTTCTGTTATTGAATAAATATGAATTCTGTATAAAAATTTTAACAACAAGGTTAAGTACAGTTTACGCTTTACAGATCGCACAATTGGAATCCTCCAAGCCACTAATAGTAGGTGGAGACTGCGTTAAAGGTGCGTTTCCACCAGGGATGTGCGAGGTAGCTAAGCGGTGCGAGGATGCGTAGCGAAGCTGTAAAACGATGTGAGTGTTTCCACCAGAGATGTGCTAGACTGCT